>LR755127.1:5676696-5767294 GCA_902729485.2 Mus minutoides
AGAAATTGCACTTTAAACAAAAAGTAGATTTAATCCTCTTCTTTCTTTCATGACTTTAATATCTTTGGTAAAATTATTTGGCAAAAACTACTATCAGTGATTAAGGGTATTATTTTAAGACTGTATATTATCCTAAAGCTTCACTATAACATGGTGCTATGGCATGCTATTAAGTATGATTTAGATCCATTTTGAACTTGACTTCAAAGGAGTTTATTTGGAAGGACCTAGTCATATCATCCAGTATTCATTCCTAAATGGTTCTTATAGCAAAAACTCCCCTTCCACAAATTGAACAGCACTACATTAGAAAAGACTATTTGTATGTGTATGTGTGTGTGTGCATGTATATATGTATTATACTCTTAGAAATCAAGTCTGATATATTATTATAGATTACTGTTATTTTTCTCTCTAAGTGTTAAATTCAAAATCATATACAGTTCTTTAGTACATTTGGATGCTTAATGAGTAGTTGCAATGGTCAACCAGACTCATAAATCTTCTACTTAGAAGTCATACATGCATTTCAGTGTCACTTTAAAGTATATAGTTACCTTAAAGACATACTCTAAAATATAGTATGGTATAAATCATTCTGAAATATGAGTGAGAACTTTAGCAATAACATATTATATATCAGCTTACATATTGATGGAGGGTTGTAATGGTCAAAGAAATTTTTGGCTTTTATGTGAGATAAACAGGACATTACTTTAAATTATTTCATGGCCCAAGTCTTTTCTTCTTTGTGTCCTCTAATTCTAATATCACAAACCAAACATTGGCAAAGTACTGATATATACATATGTGTGTGTGTGTGTGTGTGTGTGTGTGTGTGTGTATTTATCATTTAGGAAACTAAATTTGAATTTTAAGTTTTATTTGAAATATTTTAAAATCTTAGTCAAGCATATCTTAATTTAGTTGTCCTTCAGTTTAGTAACTGATCTACCAAAGTCAGAGATATAAATTTCTTCAATGAAACCAATAACATTGAGGTAGCCCCAATACGAAATGTTAAACACTGCAATAATACTTATTTGTAAAAATCACTTATGTGAAATTCACACAAAACCTTGTTTTTCCCTTTCAGGTGGAAAATATCAAATGAGATACAAATGATTACATTAAGTATATATAACCTAGCCATTCATTTTATTTATTCTTAGAAGTAATCACAAACTCAAATTGATCACAATACCCCAAAGTTCTAGCATAGAGCAGTATTTAAGGTCTTATACACTTCAACCACATTCTTATTAAATTCACAATACTGGTATCACTAGTACCAGAATATTGCTTTATATTAACAATAATTTCCTTGATCATATCAACAAATGGTCCAGAGAAATGTATTCTGGGTATTGAAACGAGAATTTGCATACAATCTTATACATTTCTTGACCACCTTAAAAATGCTAGCTATAATTTCAAAACATGATGTGTACATTTTTACTTGGCCAAGCCATTTCTATGTGATAAATTATTTAAGAAGAGCTTAAGCAAAATAATTGTGTGTTTAAAAAGTTCTCCCTCAGTTTCTCAGCTAGAATACAAATTTATAGAAACAAAAATTATGATTTCTTCTATAAGCATGTAAATTTTCTGTTGTTCTTACTAGACACTAAAGAAAACAAGCATCTTTCGGACCATGGATATGGTCAGAAGACCTTAGATTCTTAAACTTAAAAAGCACAAATATTTGGACATAAAATATGTATGGTATTACACAATATCTTATATAACATTTGGAGTCATATTACAAAATAGCTATTCCCACCAAATCACATAGTACTGATGATAAGACTGGCGTATGTAATTTTGTGCTGTTTGATCTTATGTGCATAATTAAATGACAATATTAAATTTGAAGTCACATGTCCCAAAATCTAATTAACATTAATCTGGGATATTAACAGAAGAAATTGTGGGATGTTGAGGTTTTACTTGAAACACTTTTTTTTTTTTTAAAGATTTTTGAAAAGCATTAAGCGTAACTTAATTGCTGTTTGGCAATGTCTAACACCATATGTTATTATACATAGTGTTAAAACTGTAAAAGCATTTGGCTCAAACCCACAAATGTTACTTAGATTCTTAAACACTGATGAACTTCAATGTGATGATAGTTTCTTGCAGTCACTTCCTAATTTGAGCATATAGAACAGAGAAATGCCACTGTTGTCCAGCTAGCATAATTATATTTTTACTTAAAATTATACCTCAAATAAAAGGCTTTCCTTGTAATATGTTTTTAAAACAAGACTCAGTAAAATGTACAAACTTTTACTAATGTTCATTTAATAAAATTAAATTGTATCTAATTGTATCTTAGATACTGAAATAAAATGTATTGCTTTTGTTTTGACTTTTACATGACTTCAATCATTTAAGTATATTATTTTAAATTTAATGTGCTCACCATTCTACAGTTGTTATACCAGTCGATATACAAAACTGAGTGTTGTTGATAATTTTCTATTTCATTTATATTTAGTCATTACAGGACTGTAAAGTGTAAACTTCCATCAATAAAATTTAAGTACAAAAATCACAAACCAACACTACAGTATCAATATAATAGGTTTATGGGGTAGAAAATAGTTTAGGAATATAATGCTATTCATATAAATTAGTGCTAATTTATATAAAAGGTGTTGAACATTATCTAAATCGGCATTAGTTTATCTGAGATATATTTCTCCACCAAAAGCTGTTTTCTTCAAGAATTTTAAATAATCATTGATTCTCCGTGATGATTTAAGGAAATTTCTTGGCAGTGTCCAGTTATCTCTTCCAGACATCTCTCGTAAACAGAAAACGACTGCTCATATGCTCTTGTTGTAATGCATCAAGTCATCTACTTGTGGTCTACCCAGCACTCCCTGGAATTCACTTTATTAATAGAAGAATGACCATATGCAATCACCATTCTTACCCACATCCTGGAAATTAGCAGAGTGCCACTAAGGAGATGTTTTGAAAGCAACTCTTAGGAAGCAAGACACCCCAGTTTACCTTTTTAGAATAAAAGACTGTTTCTCATAGACAGACATCTTTGCTACTTATGACCATATACAGATGACAACAGAATTCAAATTTTCAGAAGTAATTAAATTTGGTCATTGTATCTAAGGGATCTTTAAGTCCTTCAGTTTTATCATCAAATGTTTGAGAAAATAGAATTTTATCAAAAGAGCTGCCAAGTTTCATGAAATGTGCTGATGAAATTGCTCTGTAAGCATGAAGTTGAATTGTATGCTTTTGCTTATTTGGGTATGAGTTCCAAAGAAATTCCAAATCAAAATCTACCATTACAATTTATTAATATTAAATGGTCCTATCATTTTAATCATTTTTAGAAGTAAAATACTTCACCTTAGGATACATATACTTTATTGGCATAAATGAAAAAGTCAGTACCATATTTGTTTAAATCATTAGGTATAAAAATGATGTATACACTACTTTTGGCCTTCATGTTCAGTCAACTGATAGTTTTATTTGAAAAAAGTTAGGAGATAGATTGAGCCTGGTGTAAAAAAAATACACATGCTGATTTAAATAAATACAACAATTTCTTTGTATAGCTTATTAATTAAATTAATTCGTATTAGACTACTGGTATACTTTAGTAAAAGAACCAACATAATTCAAACTTCATGTTTTAATATTGATGATGTATATTTAATGCCTATGATTTAATAGGCATTCTGGTTCCAGCTAATCTGTATGGATACCAGAATTAAGAAAACAATAATAATGACACTTGTGTCTACACAGAGGACTGTTGCTGCAATAGTTTTTATGCTTCATATGTGAGGCTGGTTCTCAGAAAATATGACCTACAACAAAGCCATGGAGTAATTCACAACTGCCATCAAACCTCACCCTGCTATTTGACAGTTCTTCTCTGGAACAGCCTGCATTCTCTAATTCTCCAGTTTGAAATCTTAGGGAGTTACACCTTAACTCGAACTCAATTTGTTTTCTATAAAAATTCTGACAGTTTCCATTAAGCTAAAGCCTTAAGATCAATAAAGAACTCTATAATGATATCATTTCCAGTCCTCAAAATAGGGTATAAGAACACATGGTGGTAGTGGTGTGGTTGTAATATTATAGAACACGTCCACCCTTAGTCTTAAGAATTAGTTTTAGCACCACTAGGGAGAATTTAATTAAAACCAATTCCCCCCCTTTTCTGTGTTAAAGTTAAAGTTTGAAGCAATTTTCTTTTTCTTTTTTTCCAATTTTTATTAGATATAGCAATTTTCAAAGATGTTAAAAATAGTTTTGTTTTCCTTAACAGCCTTCCTTATCTAGAGATAGTGAATTTCAGATAATACAGTTTAGGTTACCCAAATTTAGTTGAAATAGCAAATTTACAAATGTGTTGATATACACACATGTACTTATTTAAATTATTTTCTTTTCCTCCAAATTTTAGTATTATGAAAACATAAATTTATAAAATATTCAGCATAAATTAGTAAGTAATAAGAAATAAATATAATTAATAATTTGATAATACTTATTTATAGCTTTTAAATAATGGACCTAAAATAGTACTTCAAATTTTTATAATTATATTCTAAGGATCGATGGAGTTAACTTTTAAAAGGTATTTGTGCCCTAACTTGGAACAAATATCAAGTGGATGTATAACATAAGTAATACTAATGTCTGGATTTCTTTAGTTACTTATGTAAGTGACTTTTAATTGCTTTAACATTAATTTTTCACTTCAGGTTATACTACTGGCCAAAGATCTAACAATGGAATAAATAATCATTTGATTTTCTAGACATACAACTTCAGAGAATATGAATCAACAAAAACTAGGATCTTTTTGGTGTTTAAGTTCCTTTATGAAGGGCTATAGAAAAGGAAGAAATGTACACATATTTAAAGAGAACCATCTAATAACTGAAAGCGTGGGGAGTCTTCTATGTTCCCATTCCTTTAAGCTTTGAAAAAGGATCTTTGATGTACAATTGTCAATAGGAAATTCCAGAGTAGAACAAAGCAATTTATAATGCAGTAAGAAAAAAATTATGTGATAGAGAATTTTGATCTGATGACATATAATTTAATAAGGCAAATAGCCTGTGAACTTTAGCAATCATTAGATATTTTCGTATAAATAGATATTGTAAGTCAATTTCATTTAGACATTAATATAATTTATTGAAAAATACAAAAATCTTCACATTAAAGATATAAAGTTATTAACATTGAAACATTTTATGTGCTTTAACATTATCCAAATATAATGCCAACTTTGGGCCTGATAAGTGGTAAAGTTTTAGACACTGAAAAAAAAGTATAATTCATGAGACCAGTTTAATGGAGAACTTATTAGAAAAAAAAAATCTGTGCCGGGCGTGGTGGCGCACGCCTTTAATCTCAGCACTTGGGAGGCAAAGGCAGGCAGATTTCTGAGTTCAAGGCCAGCCTGGTCTACAAAGTGAGTTCCAGGTCAGCCAGGGCTATACAGAGAAACCCTGTCTCGAAAAAACAAAACAAAACAAAACAAAACAAAACAAAAAAGAAAAGAAAAGAAAAAAAAATCTGTGACTTGTAAAAAGCACTAATAGATTATCAAATCTTACATAGAAGAAGAAATATTGAAGCTTTTCTTCTTAATCTGAAAACTGGTCAGTATTCTAAATTTACTGATCAATTACTTAAAAACAACCAAACAACTAGACTTTTACAAAAAGGTAATAGTCGGTTGACTTAAAAATAGAAGATTTGTGAAAAAATTTCAATATTGTTTCAGGATTCTATCCTGATTGAAATAAAATGTACTTTTTTTTCCTTTGTCCAACCACAAAATTTTATATCTTTTAAAATAACTTTATAAACTTTATTGCCATCCAAACTAATATTTTATAAGAAAGTCTCATAATAAAGAAAAATAAAAAACTCGTAATGTAGTACTTCCCCTGATGGACAAGTGAAAAATGAAATATTCTGTGAAATAGATTAATTAAATTTTAATTGCTAATTTGAAAATTAAATTCCCACTCTTTATAAACTACAAGTTTATATCCTGATTTAAAGTAGTTTTTTTAAACTATCCACTAGTTTCTTTCAGAAGTGTAGGTGATTACAACTTATAAAATATAAGGTTATAATACAAAAATAAATCTCTTACTTTTTTCTCCATATTTTGACATGGAATAACTTGTGAATTTTTAGAATTATGCTTAAGGTTTTTAAATTAAATTAGTGTTATTCTTTGGGTTTTAGTTATTGTCTCAGATTTCATCACAATTAAGTCTAAAGGATAAGAGGTAAAGAGATAATTTCACAAACAAATTTTCAAAAGCATACAAGATTAATTCATATGCTGCTGAGATGAGGCACAAAAAAGAAGCATTACTGAGATAATCTATGGCTAAAATGATGGTGTATGACTTATGATTAAGCTTCATTACCTGCAGAGCAAGGGGCTTCCATCTCATATTTTTCAGTAAAGCTGGTGCTGAGGTAAGCATGCTCTGAGGTCGCTTTTTCAAAGTTAAGATAACACCACTCGGGTCCTCTCGTAGTGCATTCACCAAATTTTTCAACTGCCACCCCACCTGGTAACCAGCAAAATCATTACAATAAAATTGAGGTACAGTACTCAATGATTTCATGTTCTCCCCCTTTAATAAGATTAGTTAGAAAAAAGAAATCACATAATTGGTGTATCATCCTACCTATTTTCAGGAGAAATATATTCAAGAAAAAGTTTTATATTTGTTGATTAACCATATTATTGCATTAGAGTCCATAAAATTATGAGACAACATAATGGACATTTACCGTATCAAAGCGGAGACTAAAACATATCTTGTCATTCAAGTGATTTGGAATGTAAAGAAATTATATCATCATTAACACTACTTAGCTGCTAAGCATAGGTCCAAGCTCTCTTCACAAGTACAACTGAAAAGTCCACATGCCAGAAAACGAAGAGTTGGCAATGCCCTGGGCTAACAAACCACACCATATGCTTTCTCATCACCATCTTTTAGAGATAGGTGGTTACAAGTGTCTTTAATTAGACTGACATTGGGTTGCCAATAGCAGGTACTGACACACGAAGGAGACATTCTGATGCAAGGACAGCAGCATCAGTGAAATAAACCTTTTATCGTATTATAAAGATAAATTTAAAAATGACATGGCAAGGTTATTCCAGCGCAGCATCTACTGGAAAGGTGTTCTAAATAACCCTATAAGCTTAATATATTGTATGCTAAATGTAATTAAGCCATTTTATTAAATACCTGCTCAAAACAACTGGCCAACGAATACTCATGATAAATTATTTCACTAATCATCTTTAAAATTTTTTAAACATAGAACTTTTGTTTGCTTTTAAAATGGATTAGTGGTGTAGTATCAGGTAGCTAAGGTTGCAGTACTGGGTAGGTAAAACTGATAGTTTAAAGGAAACATTAAAACTCATTTATTATTTGTTTTAAAAATATATTTCATATTAATGTATTCATATTAATATTAAAACAGAAAACCTTTTTATCACAAGTCTAATGAAGCTGTATACAAATATAGTGGGTTAAAATTTAAGTTGGATTGCAAAAATAATTTAGCAAATGTTCTAAATAGTGATGTAGTTATGTTTTAGGCACCTAAGATAGAGAACAGATGTCTTTTGTGTGTCCTTCATCATGTTTTTGCCTAGAGTATATTACTCAAGCTGGAGAGAATAAACAATCCCATCAAATGAAGCAAAGATCTTAGGAGACTGTAAAGAAGTAAACTAGAATGTATCCATTATAGTTTAATGACATATTTTTGGTATATTTGTTGAACATTCTCTTACTGATAAAATCAATTGCAGATAAATTCAGTAAAGATAGAAAAACAAGACAAAAAAGTGGGCCAAGGTACTGTGATGCACAAAGTCATGAATATCTTGGCTATGAATCAAAATGATCACAATAATACTTGGCTAATACAAATAAGAGGACGCTTCTTTTGAAAAGGAACATTAATGCAGATCAACTGTAATTACTGAACTGGCCAAATGCCTCCTATTTTATCGAAGAGGGGGTTATTATATATTTTACACCTACTCGGACCCCTCTGATAGCTAAGTAATATCCTGATAGCCATTTGTACAAGCTAAGAGGTAACAAAGTGAAGGTGAATCTGGGTATTCATATTCTTGCCCTTAATGAAACCTATGGTTGAATTACAAACTTGAAGGCATGTTCTTCATACAAAATTTATGAACAACCTATAAATGATAGATAACCTTACCTAAATTATTAAATTAGCAATTAAAACAATCAATCAAGAACTGAGTTTTCAACAATTAATTACATTTATAATATAACTATAAATAATTTAATATATTTATTTACTTATTCATTTTTGATGCATGTGTTGCTATGTAGTTCTGGGTAGGCTTAAATTTATGAACTTTTGATATTTTTGCTTTTGCATCCATGTAGTTGAATTAAAAGCATGTGACCAAGCTGGGTTTAAGTTGAAGACTTTTAAAGTAGCTTGTTTTCTTGTGAAATGTTTAGTTCAACTTAATTTGTCCTTTTGTGTATATTTTTTGGGCAAATTATCAAAAAATAAAAATACTTGTCCACAAGAAAGTGTAATTGTTTCTGACAATAAAGTTAACTTGAATATACTTTAATTTTACCGCTGAAGGTTATTTAATAGGAGGTATTTGGATATATAACTTAACTATGTTTTAACCAACCTGCTTACCATCATTTAACATAAAATCATGAATGCTTTCAACAAAAGCAAACAGATATTTATCAAGAACTACATTTAGTAAATATGTCTGGCTCTCAAATTCTATTTTCAATATTAAAATTAAATGACACGACAAATTGTAACACATTCGAATTAAACCAATATTGTAAATTATGTAAATGTTCATATGAAGGAATATATAATTATGTGTGGAACAAAGAAATTCTCACAGTGGCAAAATAGCTTGTTTTTGTTAAAAATGGATATAGATATGGAGGCAGAATGAGATGCAATATCATTAATGATCACTGCATTAAGGCAAAAAGTAATGGCATTGCATTTTAAAATGACTAGTGAAACCAATTAGAAATTTATTAAACAGGTGTGTTCAATAGAAACTAGATTGCATTTTTTACTCCATGACTGATTTTGAGTAAAGCATTAGGTCCATTTCACATAATAATTCTGGAAATGCTGAAATGGGAATGAGGTCATCCATGCCTAACATTTTTCTCTTAGTAAGAAAGGAAGGTTTTAGCTATAGCAGTTCTCCGTTTATACTTGCATATAGCTTCATTGTAACTGGACACAATGGGCCTATCATTTGAATGTTCCTTTTCTTGGTCTTTTGAACATCTTAATTGAGATAATTTCAAATTATTCCCTATCTTTAGTGCCTATCATTTTATATTGTCTTATTTTATATTTGTACAACTTTAGGCAAAATGATTTCCATATACGGTTCTGTGGTATCACCACAGTCTTGCAGTCATATAATGAGGTACCAAGAATTGTTGAAATAGATTTATTACCCTTTACTTATTGAGATACTTTTAGGTGACAGATAATAGGAGAACATGGCTAGAAGGTGTGATAAAATGAAGCATATTAGAGCATACAGCTCTAGGAAGGTTGTAAATATGAGTGTAAAAACGTCAAAATAGATAAAATATACACAGTGAAGGTAATCATTTTTTCAAGATTAATTTTCCATTTTCTCATTTATGTTTCTGGCTAGGTTTAAAATGTCAAGTACGATGGACTTAAGAGATGTAAATACTTAAGAGTAACATGGAAAAGTGATGGCATTCTTTCCATTGTTTTTTACATTTTCATGTAGTAAGAGACAGAGAGTGCTTGAAGAAATGAAGGGGGAAATGATGACATTCTTTTCTCTGGCTTCTAAGTTTTCATGTAGTAAGAGACAGAGGGAGTCCAAAGAAGTGAAGGGAAGACATCTTTATGGCTAAAATTTTATCAACAGTATGAGCTAGCAATATTGAAAGGAATCAAAGTATAAAGTTTGGAGATACTATACTGTGAATAAACATGGAAAATACACTAAAAAAATTAAGCTACAGAAAGAGATTGCTTGACTTTTGAGACAGAGAGCTCAATCAACATCAAGAGCTGTTTTCAGTAGTTTTACACAGTTCAAACAAATTCAGAACTTCCATACTTACAGTATGGAAGATGATAGTGACAAATAAACTTGTGTAGATGTATATGGTCCTGCTGTCTTTCTGCCTCCTTGTCTTCTTTCTTCTTAGTGTCTGCATGAGCTAATAGTTCATGCTTTCGTGTTACAATAATCTCTCTGTCAATAGTTTCTATTCACAACTTCTTTAATAGGACCCTTAATTCTTCCTAACCATTTCTGGATCCTATTGAGGGCTTCAGTCATATACTCTAACAGTGGTGCTAATGCCTACTTAATAATAAAATACCAATATTTCACTGAAGATTGTAAACATTCATATGAATTGTTTTAATTTTTATTTTCCTTCTTACAACAGCTCAATGAAGCAAGGCACTGAGATAATTTTACATGTAAAGAAATGAAAATAAAAATTGATGGGTTGGAACATGATTACAAAGATATTAAATGCCATAGACAGAATTTACATTTGAGTCTGTTCACAGCAGAGTACCTCCATTCAAATATCTTCTGGCACCTCAAATAAAATCAGTATTAAAAACGCAACTTTATTATCTGATTTTTTTTAAATTCATCACCACTACCAACAATTACCATATAATTCTTTTAAGTTTGGAGTCACCTAAAGATATGTCCCCCCCTTTTAATCCATTTTTGCATCATAAAAAGATATTAGCAATTAACCGTTCTTTGGATTGTTATATTTCTGGAGAGGGTGCTTATTTTCTAGACTTAAGAGTCCTAAGCTATCTTCCTTCTTCTAGACTTTTACATTTCCATAGTACTACTATGTGCAAATGTTTTATTCCTTTCAAAGCTTTAAAGTTTTTCCATGAATAGTTGAATAGTTTTCTATGAAAGTTTTCCAGAATAACTGAGCTTTTCTTCTCCTAAATATGGCTCTCAAAGATGAGTTTATATTAAAATCAACTACAAAGGTAGCTTCAAGTAACCTGACTGCTGAATTTCACTCCAGAGATTCTGACCTAGTAGTTCTGAGGTTGTGGCTGAACAATTAATTTGCTTTCTAACTCCAATTTCCATATGCTGATCAACCTCTTGGCTCACTGTCTGGGAATCATATTTGAAAACTGCTATAATAAATGATGAGCTCCATGAAGACTGGGACTTGCCAATGCTCAAAATGTTTTATATGATCTTAAGACCACTCAGAATAACTGAAGTCTGTATTGTTTTGAGGACCTTAGAGTATGATTACAATAGCGTAGCACAATCTACGGATTGTTAAAGAGCATAACGACCAGAGGAAGAGATGAACACGTGAACAAGTATTTAGAATAACATGAAGGAAATTCTTCATTACAGCAAGTACAACACTTTGAAAGTGGGCAACACAACCCATCCCATGCTTAGAGGCTGGTGGGGGAGTTTTTAATTAGTCTCACCTGAAATATTATCATTCAGAGTGAACAGCACACAGAAATACAGTGGGTGAAGAATCTGTGCAACCAATTATCATAAGTTTGAGCAACTTTCAAGAGTTTAATGAGCGTGGATGACAGAACAGGGGAAATAGAGGTAGTAGAAAGAAGTAGATCACTACTACAGGATTTTGAAAGTGAACAATTATGTAAATATGTGTGCCTCAAGCTTCATGATTTGTTTTTAGCTGTGTTTTGTAAAAGCATTTGTCCCTTGACTTGCACTTTTTATGTCACTTCTAATGTTAATGTTAATGTTACCTATTAATAAATGATCGTCTTCTTGAAATACCCATCATAATATGCCTCTTCTCACAACCAGAGCCCTATTTTCTTCATGTGAATCTTGCAATACTGTATCTCACTAGTGAAATTTTTGCCTTACTATCTTTCTCTATTTAACCATCACAAGAATGGCTTTTGAGTAAAAAGCAGAGTATCATGTTTAGATATACCCTTCAATAAATAATACGCTTGACAACAAAACAATCAGCATGTTAAGTTGATTGATGAGATGATATGGTAATATGAAAACTAAATGTTTCAATGACAAAATGCTCTGAAACTCCAAAAAGAACTTAGTATTATTATAAAAACAAGATGAAGCATTAAATTTTTTATTAAATATAATACACTTAAATTTTGCCATATAAAATAAAAGGTTAAGTGACCTTTCATCTAGACAAAGTATTATACATGTTACTAACCGATTATAGATATTTACCCTCAAAGAAGCAATAGAATTTTCCTCATAAATAAACATTTGAAACATTATTTTATATTAAATATTCTAGAATTACATCCATTGTAATGTGATTATGACAAATAGAATAGTGGACAAAATTTTTACTTGTCCTATAATATTTTACATCTAGAATAACCTTTTAAAATTATTGTATTTGATTTACACAGTGTGTCTGTTTCATTATTAATATAGATAACGTCACATATGTTGAACTAATGTCATCCGTCTCATTGGACAAGTTATGAAGAGTGGCTAATCTTATCTAACTGATTTGTAACCAACCCCTATCACATACTTCAAGGCATATTTTATGTACCACACAAACAAGATTAAAATTTCCCAAAGTCACTAAGATTCTGAGTGTCAGAAGCCAGAAGTTCTGGTTTCTTGCAGAGGGAGGCTTTTAAGCAAATTTGCAGGGCTGAAGCAGTCAGCAGATGTTCCTGGGTAAAAGAAACGTAAGTGGGGAGGTTCTGAAGAAATGCTTGTGTGGACTGAGAACACAAAGGTTTTTGGTGCCATACAGACTAGAGGTTTTGATTCCTATGGGCATAGAGAGAATAAGTGGACTTTAGAGTATTTCCTGGCCTATCAGTTTTTCAAACGCATGGTGAATTATTTAACCAAATTATGAAATGACAGATATTATTCTTTGACCCAAGTAGTAAAACTTACAAATACTTATAAATTTAAATTTTTAAGACTATCATATCGATCTAGAGATTTTTCTTTTTCATGCCTGTGTGTGGAGTTACATAGAAAGTAGGATTATTTCTTAAAATACTTAAAAAATGTTAGCCTTCAAAAAGAAAAAAAGTTTCATTATCAACATTTATATATGCGTGTGTACAGTACCATTCTTACCTCCCCAATGGTAATGTATAAATGATACCTTTACTCAAAGAAAATTTCAAATAAACTACATAAATATGTGATGTTAGGAGTTATTCTACACGCATATATCTTCCTATCTTTTTTAAAAACACTGAGGAGACTAGACTCTGTGCAAATGATCACGTGGCGACTAATGACTCTCAACTTTAGCCAACAATTTTTGTACTGATGTGTTTATTATAGTAGTTTCTTAGAGTTACTAACACATTCCCGAAGTATCTAATGATACTTTGTGCCAGTGACTTCCTTTTACTTTAGCAAAAGAAGCTCCTAGAGGAAATGTCATAGTAACAAACATTTCACAAGTGTTGAACTCTGACCGACCCTATCATCCAGAGAACGTAGAACTAGGAGGTCTGAATGCACACAAATCACCTTCACTCACACTTTCACAAAATGTGAATGAGAAATCCCACAATTTTCAAACATCTGGAGATACTATAATCTTTAAATGTAAGTAAGGAATTATTCATGATTCAAAAATAAACTAATGTGTGTAACTGAGTTAACAACAACAACAAAAAAACATTTAAATAAGTGATTTTAAGTTCTACCATGAAGTAACTTTGAAAGGTAAGCGAGAGCGGTCTGAGACATTCTAAGCTATATCCAGTCTAAACCAAACTTTAGTATGAATGGTTTACACAGATAATTAGAAAAGATAGTCTTGGGATAAGATAAAATAAACAGATATTTGAAAATACGAATATGGGAATTAAATATTTCATTTTCATTAGGGGAAACATCTCTACAATTTTATGTTTATTGAATAACTCTTCACTTTCCTCCTCTATAATGCTAAAAGGCAACTCCTCAGTACTACAGGAATCCTTCAAGGCATTGTGGTTAGGTTTCAAAAGGGCCTTTGTTTCCATGTGGCTTAATTTAAAACTTAGACTATATTAACTTACACATAATTTAAATGCATATACATATTTAATACTTAATATTTTCACATGAATTTTAAAGTCTTGTATGTAAAATATATGTATATTAATATGTGTCTAGATCTGAGTTTCAGTACTTAACAGGGAAATTTCCAAAAGATAACAATTTCTTATTGCCAAGATAGAGGAAAAAAATAAAGCCAGCCAATGTAAGTACTCAAAGAAGTTATAACTCCCTCATCTCTGCCCCTTAGAATCTGTTCATCAGTCATCTAGAAATTCTGGGCTTGCATCTTGATTATGCAATTTGAAATTTGGATGAAGAAAATAGCAATTGTGGTTTTCTCCTTGAATGAATCTCCCACACATTTCTATTTCTATAAAATATCAATCACTTATATTAGGTGTACCCGTTGTGTCAGCATCTCTGCATCGGTAAGGCAATCCCAAAGCTTTGGGCACAGTTCAGTATCTTGTACACATTGCTGTCATTACCTATTCCCATTTCAACATGGCATTTGGTAATGTTGTAGTCTCTGAAGGCCTAAGATTATCTTGGAGGCTTCATAGTATTCATGCATACATGCAATGAAAACTATATCAAAGAAAAATTTATTTTCATTTCACTACCATTAGTAATGCCCTTTGATTTCTTTAAATTGTAAAATTAACTGAGTTTGAAAAGTATTGCTAGGGAAAGAAGACAAAGAAGTCAATCATGTTACAGAACACAGTGAAACTGTG
This sequence comes from Mus minutoides, assembly GCA_902729485.2. Classification (NCBI taxonomy): domain Eukaryota; kingdom Metazoa; phylum Chordata; class Mammalia; order Rodentia; family Muridae; genus Mus; species Mus minutoides. The sequence goes on from LR755127.1 coordinate 5,691,589, forward strand.
GAGAGAACCTCTAACTATATAATACAGAACATTACTCCTAAAAAACATTTGTGTATTTTAAAGAAAGACAATAATACAGACCTTAAAATTTTTTATAACAATATTTTTATGAGTTAAAAAAGTTCAGAACGATATTATGTCTACATATATTTGAAGTCATTCTGTTTCAGCCACTCCTTCCTATAGTTCAGTTTTGTTCTTAAAAATACAATGGAAATATTTATCTAAAAATAAAGATATTATTCCCGATGACCAAAGTTAGGAAATTAAACAATATTTCATTATATTAAAATCTCAAATTTTCATTTATGTATTCTTGAAAAAATATTCATACTCCTAAAAAAAATCAGGCTTAAATTTAGTTTTGGAGCCCAAATATCAAAAAGCAATCCAAACCTCTGTGTTAGAAAGTAACATACATAAAAATGTTTAACTGGTTTGAATGATTTTTAAAATGTCTTTTATAAGTAAATACTTAAACAAATGTATGACTATTTAAAAATACTTCCATTGTAATATATGTATATTACAATACATGATAAAGCAAGTATATATATGCACGTTTAGTTAACTAAACACCATTCTAAATATTTATTAGTAAAAGTTTTACTTCACAATTTCCACAATGTAGAAACTGTCTTAAAACTCATTTTTATCAGTTCTGACAACTGACATAACGTGGCAGCTCAGTGGCAGCCTTCCATTGCCACTGTCATCTGTATACACCATACGTTACAATTAAAAAATAGCGTCTCCTGCCCACTCTGAAGAGAAAATGTAGAAAGAATACAATGTGAGAGGAAATTTAAATAAGAAACAATGGTTGATAATATGTGAAATTTAATTGCAATGATTAACAGAATTTACTCATGATACTGAATACTGGGGATAAATATGCTAAAATAATTTCCAACTAATGTTATTGTCTCTTTAGTTTTCTATGATCTGGTATTCTATGGTATTTTTTTTTTTTCATGTACTAATTTTAACAGAAAGGGAAATGCTAGAGGTTACTGTGACTGACAAGTTAGAAAAGTGCTGAGAGTATTAATGCTAATTTGCAAATGGGATACACATTGAAACTAAGAATCTAGAGTATGTAAAAATATATGACAATAGATATATTTCAAGTACACAAAACAATTACTTGTAAGTAGATTAAAATTTCTTGTAGTAACTAGACTATTTTTTAACTGTACATTTGCACTTAAAGGTAATCTAATAATAAAAGGAAGTTTTTGCAACCACTTAAATAAACAATTATACTCTTTACAGAGAAGCTAGTATTAACTGTACAAATAAGAAAGTAACAAATCAGATGTTTGCAAACAAAAAATGGTTAATAGGAAGTTATGTTTATTAAGGCATAACATAATTTCTTTTATATGAGAATTTAATGGAATGAATTCTAGTTTTATAATAGAAAGACAATGAAATATTATGGTGGATGATGAAGTAATGAGTTGATTATTCAAAATAAATGATACAATTTATGTAAAAAAAGTGGCACTTTAAAACCAGTTTGTACACAATTTAATGAAGATGTTCAACTTAAAAGCTAATATCTCATAGACTACTATACAAGATGAAAAACAAATAATATTAAGAATAACAAATATTACTTTGAATAACTGAAATGTGATACATTGTTTAATTTTGTCTTGTATATTTCCCCTTCGAAATTATAGCATTTCATTCATTTTATTTTAGAATATCTTTTCGAATACCTTTTCTGGAGAATCCCAATATTGTTCTCATAGGTTATTATAAGATTTACTTATTCATGAATATGTTAGATAACTTGTTAATATATTAATCTCTATAGTCTAGTAACATGTTTGACTATATAAATATTATATTGGAAATACTGCCTTTTGAGGGCTCAGTTTTCAATATTTTGGGGCATAAGGGATTATAAGATAACCTCCTCTGAGAAAGGGAATCAGAAGAGGCAAGGATAAAGAAAATTGAACAGAGCAAGAATAGAGGAGGAATAGTTACGTGAGAAGTGAAGTATTTAATGAAGGAAAGAAAAAGAAATGGGAGAGGAAGGGAAAACTAAAACTATAAAGACAAAGTTTACTTAGAAAACTGAGGGCAAAGTACATCTAATGTTACATGGTATCATGATGATATACATGCCATTAAATGACATCCAGGAAAATGGTTAGGGTTAAAGGGGAACTGACAGAATTTGAGCAGTAATATATTCTCATTATATTGACTTCTTCCAACTTCAACAATGTTCTCTTTTTCTGGGTCTTAAGAACAAAAAGGTGAGCTAATAGCCAGAGAGAATCAGAGAGGCACAACCACAATTAGAATGAAGTTCCCAGGTAATTCAAAAGTCATTCAGTCTGTTCCCTTTTCTTTAATCCCCTTCTTTTTGATTTACCATCTTGAGAGTAAAAATGACACTATCTTATGTTTTCCTTCCATCTCTCAGTAATTGGTGATCATGATCAACAGTACTACTTGTGCAATCTATTTTCTTGACATCTCAACCTGGTTATTCCATTTAGGTAGCTTCTATAACCAAATATATTGAACCGCATTTGCCAAAATACTCATGAAATGCCACAAAAACCTTTCACATTCACAATGAATATGTTTTAGTATTAACACAAAATAGAAGGAACTTTCCCAAATGCCAGATCAGTTACTGTACATACCCCATTCTTTGAAATGCTATACCTAAAAAGAAAGTGTATGCTTTCAGTATGGACAAAATACTTAGAACACTCATACCAACAAAAGTATTAACATGTAGATTTGTTAGGAATGTGCCCCAGATGTTTTTGAATAAGTACAATATCATCAGCAAAAAAAAAAAAAAACAAAAAAACAAAAAAACATGTTTAGACTCCATCATGAGGGAAGAGTTCCTAGTTCAAACGTTGCCAAGGTGGTAAGGAGAGGGAGAGGAAGAGGGAAAGGGAGACAGAGAAACAAAAGGGGGGAGAGAGAGAATTACAGAGAGATGGAGGGAGAGAGAGAGAGAGAGAGAGAGAGAGAGAGAGAGAGAGAGAGAGAGGGAGAGGGAGAGAGAGAAACAGGCAGAGAGACAGAGAGAGACCCAGAACTAGAGACAGACAGAATGAATGTGGAGCGCTTCTGTCAGCCTTTCAGAAGATGCTCTTCAGTGGCAGGGAGGACATGCAATAGGAATTCTGCTTGGCTTGGATGCTCATGAGTTTTTTCTTCTTCCTATCTGGCAGTCAGTTTCTCAGCCACAGAAGTATGTTGATGTGAAAAGTTTAAAGGCTTATAATGAAGAATACAGCAAGATGAAAATGGACATGTAACTTGCAGTTTCATTTCAAGTAACAAAATATCCATTTTAATAAAAGAACATAGGAGAATCCCACACATCTATTTGGACATGCTAAAAAGATGAGAGAGGTAAGACTGTGAATTGCTATTGAGTATATAAACCACAATGGCATTCAAATGTCCCTGTGATTCATTCATCTTTCATTGACCCTCACAGAAATATTTAAAATTGTTTTTCAACAAAACTTATATAAAGAACATGAGCAGATTTTTATATTGTACAATACAACCTGCAGTAGTATGGTTTTAAAATTATAGAAAACTATTGATATAGTATCATGCCAAACAATAAGATTTAGCATCACCTTTTTCTAATTGTTGAACCTGGAATGGTATAGGCTAATTCTCATAATATTATCATTCTAGTAAATTAATGAATGGATTACATCATTTATATTATGTATTTCAATCTATTACCCTATTTATTGCACCATCATAGCCAAGCACTATTCTCCATTTTAATGATTATAGAGAATAGAAGAGCAATTGCAGACCACAAATAATTCACACTTATTTCAAGTAATTCATCCACCTACCCATGCTTTAGCAGTATGAAAACTCAGATAATTTTTATTCTACTCTCACATAGGTAACAATAAAAAAGAGGAAAGGGTAGTTTACATTAAATTAAAAAACATCATGCATAAATAAGCCTTTTACTTCAGCACAAAGAAGAAAATCTGGTAACTAATCACACTATTAAACAAGGCTACTTTCACATCTCAATATTGCTTCCTTTTTCTGTTTTAATCCAAAACCCATTTGTTAGCTGTAATAGCAGTCTACCATGAAAGAGGATCCCAAGAGGTTCAACTACAGTATTAGAAGGATAGAAGAGAGGAAAGGAGGCCAATTGCTATGAAGGGTCTAATGTGTACCATCATTTGTGATAGGCATTTTACTTATTCACTCTATCTGAAGGAAACGAGTTCACTGAGAAATGGCAGTAAAGATGAGCTTCAAACCTAATTCGATTTTCAGAAAAACTGATTCACTACTCCAATTATGTAAACTCTCTCTCTTCTCTTTCTTATTACATGGCTCCACTGAATGTCTCAATGAATTTTGAGATTTACTCAAATGATTATTAACTTATTAGGATTCTTACTCCTTTGACAGTTTTCTAAGTTGAATTGTAGAAAGGTACAATAAGAAGAAATAAGAGTCTGGGTCTTGGAGTCAAAAGTTAGGAGATGTTGATGAATTAAATACTTTTCCTGAGTCTCAATTTCCACAGACAGCAGCTTTTCTGCAGGATTTATTATAAATAAACAAAATATTAAATATGTGATATGATATTTGTATTTAGAGTTCCATGTTAAGTTTCTGCTATAGTTAATATTTCTAGAAAGGTAAACTATAATGCCACTATTAGTCACTTAGGGCCATAAAAAATTTCAGAGCACAAACTAGAACTATTTCCCCCAATTCTCATTCTGTGCTGTTTTCAAAAAAATTTGTAATTATTCCTGTGATGAAAACGTGTATGCACACTCTCATAACATTTAAATGTCACCAATTCATAGAGATTTTACCAGATCCAATGTAAATATTTAGACTTTGATATTCATTTAATGAATGTCAGATTTACTCCATAAGGAATACTCTTTAAACGTTCTTTCTGTACTAGAAACTAAGTTCCATTTTAAACTCTATCAGGTAAAATTTAACACAGAAACAATACAAGAGAAGGTCTACTTGTAAAAGTCTCTGGTCAAGAAGGAACCAATATGAACAGAACAGAGAAAAAAGCTGCCAGGGTAAAAGAATAGCTGCTTTATCCCCTTACCCAAATTCTAGAAATTCCTAAAGGACAACTACTTTCAACATTTTTTTATAGTGTGAAAATACAGTCACCAGGCCTATCAAGGGATAGAAAGCCTTTGTATCTTATTAGTACTTTATTGTTCAATACCAGCCACATATCAATACATCTCAATTAAAATTTTCTATCTATTTTTATATCAGGTAGACAATGAGCTTACTGAAGAAACATTTTAACTTTCATGAGCATTGGGAACCTTTCTAAACTTTCTTGAAGAAAAACCAGTCTTCCTAAATTTTCATTAGGGCATGCAAAAGCAAATTTAGCTTATCGGCATGAGCAGGAAATGATCATTCATCCTGAAGTTAGTAAATAGCATAAAATGTTTGTTTTTTAAAAATCGTGTACTTCTAAAGATGCAGACTATTATATTGATAATCTCAGATTATTTTAATTTCAAATTTCAACATCAGACTTTATTTTTGTCAAAGAGAAGAAATAAAGCAAATCATCTGAGGCATATGAAATAATTAGAAACGAACACCATTCATTTCCTAAATCTTTGAAAATTTATCATCACATTTTTATTAGATATTTTCTTCATTTACATTTCAAACGCTATCCTGATAATTCCCTATACCCTCCCCCCACCCTGATCCCCAGCCTACCCACTCCTGCTTCCTGGATCATCATCATATTTATCACAGGCTACCATTCATAGTTCTGTGAACAGATTTGTGAACTGTATAGGACAAGAAAGCTTTCTGAACTTATTTAACATGATATTTTTTAGAACTAAAACTATAGTTCCTCTTGGCAAACCAAGAACCAAGTTAGCTACTTAAAAGCATAATTTTTACAAAATTTAAATTATGCCCAAATCCTCCACACATTAATAAATCAGTGTTCCAGCAGATAAATATATATGTGTTTATTACAATTATATATATATATATATATATATATATATATTCACAAACCTATGAAAATGAAAACGAACTTCTATCAGGAAAAGTCAAATTTGTAACCACCAATATTCTGCCATTTTTAAACAGTCATGCCTTAAATTCCATCAAACAATTCAGAAGATTAATTATTCATTTTAAAAACTTCTTCAATTATCTTGTATAAAATACTGGTATTTAATTCACTAGTATCATTTGAAAACTTTAGCAAATCTTTAACTTGGTTCCTCCCACTGACTCTTAAGGTAATTATACATACCACAGTCTGATGATTGACTTGGATCACTTCATCACCGGCATGGATTTTCTTACAGCGATCTGCAGGTGACTGAATTTAACACAAAAGAAATAATATAAAGATTAACAGCCTTTTCTTTTCTCTGGAAACATTACAAAAATCCATCTATTTAATTAGATTTAAAAAAATTAATCATAACCTTCAAGTAATTATTATAATTGCTTACTGATAGGTAACCCATGGTTTGCTTTCTGCATATAGGTAATGACAAATTAAATGCAAAGTCATAGATATTTACACTAGAAAACAAAGCATCTTTCTGAAAGCATCGAAGGACAACAATAACTGCTACTAAACTTGGCAAACGTAATTGAGAACACCCTGCTAAGTACTACTAGGCAACAGGTTTTTAAATACCTTTCACAAGCAGACCATTAAAAACAATAAACACAAAGCCAACAAACAAAAAGAGAAGTAGGAGAAAGACAAGGTGGGGATTTGGAAGGTTGAGAAGTATTGTATGAAGAAAATACTTCAATAAAAATGTAAAAATGAGGCCGGGCGTGGTGGCGCATGCCTTTAATCCCAGCACTCGGGAGGCAGAGGCAGGCGGATTTCTGAGTTCGAGGCCAGCCTGGTCTACCAAGTGAGTTCCAGGACAGCCAGGGCTATACAGAGAAACCCTGTCTTGAAAAACCAAAAAAAAAAAAAAAATGTAAAAATGTATATGCATAATTTACAATACTTTCACACTTTTACTTAGGCCTTCCCATTTAATATAAATAATCCGTGTTAAGATAAATGGATCAATATTTTCAAGTATATGCATATAAATAGCATTATACTTCAAAGCCTGATAATTAAGTTGATAATTTATTTCACTATTAATAAAGCCAATTCTGAATAATACAGAAAAGCAAATTAAAACAAACAGAAATTACGTGAAGTCTGCCTTATATAAAATTCTCTCTAAGTATCTAATTACAAGAACATGTTGTTCTATGTAATAGAGCTGTTTAACAAACCACAGTAAATGAAACAAAATGTTAACACTACAGCACATAACAATTCCATGACTTTACTCTCTTAATACAAAACAAAAATAAATAAAGCCAATTTGATAACTTAATACTTATAAAATTTAAAATGTATAAATGAAACTAAAATGAGATTCATAATAGAAACTTTTTAATTCTCCAGGTGTTATAATAGATTTTATATAGACTTATTTTTCTAGTTACCACTGATTAACAACTATGTGTATTTTAGGCATCTTAGGCAATAAACTCTTATACATTGACTCTACAGATGGATTTTTATAAAGCATTAATCTATTAAAATCATTTGCTTAGTCTCTGTTACTATTCAGAAGCATCTATTAAAAAACAAAGAAAATTAGTAGTGTCGTGACAGGATCTAGAAAATAAAATATTGCCTTTGATACCCAGGAATGGGATGTATTATAAAAGTGATTTCTATTTATTTTGTGTTATTTTGTTTTAAGTTTATGTGGTGTGTGTGTGTGTGTGTGTGTGTTTGCACATGTGTCTAGGCCACAGGTTGACATCAGGAATCTTCCTCAAATTGTTTCACCTTATTTACTTTTTTTTTTTTTGACTGAGGTCAAGGAGTCCAATGGAAGAGCTAGAGGAAGGACTGAAGGAGCTGAAGGGGACTGCAACCCCATTAGGAAGATCAACAGTATCAACTAGCCAGGATACCTGGGATCACCCAGAGACTAAGTCACCAACTAATGCTTCATGGCTCCAGCTACATAGGTGGAGAGGCCTGCTTTGTCTGGCCTCACTGGGAGAGGATATGCCTAATCCTGTAGAGACCTAGAGTGCAGGAAAGGAGGGTGTCTGGGGTGGGATAAAGGAGGGATCCTTCTCAGAGGCAAAGGGGATGGGGAATAGGATTAAGAACTGTGTCAGAATAGACCAGGATGAGGGCAACGTCTGGAATGTCAATAAATAAAATGATTTTAAAACAGGAAATGTTTTTTCTTTCATTCATTCATTCATTCATTTATCCATTTAATTTGTCTGTGGACAAGCTTGCATCATGGTGCCATGTGTGGAGATCAGAACAAATTTTGTGAGTCACTTATTTTCTTCTACTATGTGGCTTCCAGGGACAGAAATCAGATCATGCTTTGTGACAGTGACTTTACCTATCTTACATGCCTCTTTGAACTTTATTTGTACATTTACTTGGTATGAGTGTGTATGGTGTAGAAGCATAAACATGTCATAGCATGCCTGTGGAATTCAGTGGACAACCTTAAGGAGTTCTTTTTATTTACTGCACTGGCTCCAGGGAATGAACTTAACCTGCTGTCAGGCCTCGCATCAAACATCTCTACCTGCTGAGTCCTCTTGGTGACTGCACCACCTTGCCTTTTGAGACAGTTTCTCTAAGTGAACCTGAGCTCTCCTGACTGGCCATCAAGCCGCAGGGATCATCGTGTCTGCTCTCTCAGCACTGGTGTTACTAACATCCTCTAGGGTACCTGGCTGGGGATCACATCCAGGTTCTCATCTTTGTACCACAAACCCAGAATGTCATCAGGCCAGTTACTTTTTAAAAACTCATTTCCAATTTCTAATTATTTTGAAAACATAGAAGACTTGAAACAATACTGGAATAATTTTTTTAAGCCCACAAAAGAAATTGCCATGGGCTAAAATTCAAGATAAGATACTATTTCAAGGAGTATACCATTATTTAGTGAACTAACGATACTGTTAGGGATTTGCCTGAGTTATGAACCTTATTCTAAAAATACAGTATATTTCAAAGTATCTTTAGGAAGTGGCAATATTACTATATCAGACCATCACTATGTAACAATTCTGAAAAGATTATAAATCACTGCTTTAATAGTGACAGTCACTTGTACAATTTGACTCAAAACTGATCTTTTTAAAAGAGGAATGGAAAAAAAATCAATCATACACCTCTGGTCAGGATGAAAAAAAAAAGAATGGTTTGCACACTTATAAAGAAAAAAAGAAAAGAAAAGAAACATATTTTGCATAGGAAGGGAAAATCCAAGTAAGTCATACAAGTTATAGACTCTTATTGTGGAACTGGATTTCAGAGATCATTTCCCCCATTCCTCATTTCAAACATAAAAACCAAAGAACCAGGGCACAGCAAAGCAAAATATAACTTACCAATTCAGAACTTCTAATTACAAATTATGTAGGGTTCCCAAAATATTAAAATATTATCGAGAAAAGAAGAATCAAAGGATAAGCCATTATTATGTGATTGATATGTAAAACTATGCCCAGATTCAAATAGTCCTTTTATCATGTATTTACTAAGTTTCACCAAGTAAGTAAAGTGTATAAAGTACATGAAAGTGTTATTTTCACAAATGTCAGGTAACAGACATCCATTCCTACAAACACTTCATGAGATAGTTCAAAAGCGCCATTTTTGTGATTTTTTTTCTGATTTACTTGATCATATTTATTAGTTTTTCTTTTGTTTATCAAGAAACTCATAATACCTGTTCACATAGTTGAATCTCTACATATTTGCTATTTCTCAATAGAAAAAAACCTCTAGCTTACTATAAATACCCTTCCACTGCTCAGTACCTTGTCTGGAACACAGTGGATAGAGTAGGGCTTGTTAATGAGCAATGAGTATATGAGTCATCTAATGGATATACAAGTAAATTAGAGAACGACAGCAAAAGTGTAGTGAATAGTGTATTACTGAATTTCAGATTATGAAAGATTTCACTACATGCATTTTATTGATTTTAGATGTCCCTTTTAATGTCAAATATGAAGTTACTATACCATTCCAATCACAGTGTTTCATTTTCAATAAGAAACCAAGAAAAGAACTTGATCAATAATTAATTAGTTAATATGCACATTAATTGAAAATGTTGACTTCAAAAGAGAAAATATTGGTAAACCACTGAAATCAATGATAATTGAAATTAACTTAATTCCACCAGAGTTTTCTGCAAAAGAACACAGCATAAATATGTAATTTCTCTGACTCTCTAAAAGAAAATAACAACAAAATCAGATTATCACCTGCTTATGTAAAAGAGGAGAGATCTGGGATAATTTCTATGATGCTAATTATGTTAATGCACAGCTTAACATATGCATACTTCTATTTTTAGAGCACAGCTATAGTTCTGTGGGGCATTATCTTTGTTTACTTGATTTTAAAAACAATCTAGAATGATATGTACTGATAACCTTTTTCCAATTGATACTCAGAATAGCCATTAGAATCTTTTTATTAATGAGTGATGCTGGGTCAGAACCTGAAAATTTAAATTTCTCGCAAAGCTCTCAGAGTAGGTTGATGCTCTTAGCTCAGGAATCTCAGTGTTAAAACCATTTATCTACCTCTAATGGATTGAGCCAAATTATGCTGCAAGTATCCAGAAAGCCTGAGTGATCTGATGTTTTTCATACCAGTTATGTTTTTTAAAATAACTAAACTATTTGACAGATAGAAGTAGATTATTTAGTTGTCACAATAACTTGTCATAAACTAGAAAGTACTATCGAATTAACCCCAGTAGTCTCAACTAACTGGGACCCTTGAGATCTCTCAGACACTGAGCCACCAACCAGGCAGCATACACCAGCTGAGGCCCCCAACACATATACAGCAGAGGACTGCCAGGTTCTGGCTTCAGTGAGAGAACCCGAACCCTCAAGAGGTTTGAAGCCCCAGGGAATGGGAGGCCTGGCGGGGTGGGGGTGGGGGTAGGGGATGGGGGCATCCTTTTGAAGATGAGGGGGAGGGGTGGAGGGGAGAGGAAGAGGTATGGGATGTGGAACAGTCAGAGGCTGGCAGGTGGGGGATAATGACCAGAATGTAAAAGAAGATTAAAGAATATTAAATAAAAAGTGTTTAATAATCAGAAAAGAAAACTTCTGAATTTCTCTACATAACTATTCTGAACTAAATTAAAGAGCAAAATTGTAACGCATCCAGAATCTACTTAATTTGTATTTTTATATACAGTGATAATATGCTATTGTAGTCAACATTTAACTTCAATCATGTGAAATACACACAAATATCAATTGAAATGTTTTCATACTTACATTTTCTGTGGTTCCAGTAATTACATGGAGGCCATCATATGTGGATTTAATATACATACCCTAAGAAAAAGACAGGATCAGTAAAAGTGAAGCAACTGACATATTTTCAAGTATAATATAATTTTATTCATGAGATAACAATGCCGAGTTAAAACTAGTAAAAAATAATTACTATGTGTGAATGTTCTGGTTTCTTAAGGCTATCTAAAGAAGCTTATACTCAATCAAGTAACTACTTGAAAAGTGAAACTGCCATAAAGACATAAAATTCAGCATGGTATTTCAATATACTAAACATAGCTTAATTTTCTAAAATTCATACTAACATTATGTGGCCAATTTGTTATATTTTATTCACCTATTATACTGCTATAATTTTACAATTTAAAGTAGCCATCAATAGAAATATTCTATCTGCAATTAGCTTTTATCTGCAATTAGCTTTTATCTGTAATTAGCTGGAGGTGAAACAGTAATAAAATCTTACTTATATAAACTTTCTTGTTTTTATATTGTAGCATCCTGTATTTTCCTCCTTTATTTTGTAGTATTTGTAGTATTTTATATTTTTCTTATTCCTTGTCTGATATACAAGAGATTTAACAATAACCAACACAATATCTGCAGAAAAGTATACATTTAATATTATATAATAAAATCAATAATTTCCATATTATTTTCTTATGCTTTTATGTTTATTTTATAATGAGATACCCAAATATCCCTGTGATTTCAGTGAAAAGATAAAAGAAAAATGAAGCAGAAAAGTTAATGGTTTGTGTAATGGCTAGTTTTGTGTCAACTTGACACAGCTGGGGTTATCACAGAGAAAGGAGCTTCAGTTGGGGAAGTACCTCCATGAGATCTAGCTGTGGGGTATTTTCTCAATTAGTGATCTAGGGGGAAAGGCCCCTTGTGGGTGGGACCATCTCTGGTCTGGCAGTCTTGGGTTCTATAAGAGAGCAGGCTGAGCAAGCCAGGGGAAGCAAGCCAGTAAAGAACATTCCTCCATGGCTTCTGCATCAGCTCCTGCTTTCTGACCTGTTTGAGTTCCAGTCCTGACTTCCTTTGGTAATGAGCAGCTGTATGGAAGTGTAAGCTGAATAAACCCTTTCCTCCCCAACTTGCTTCTTGGTCATGATGTTTGTCCAGGAATAGAAACCCTGACTAAGACAGTTTGGAATGACCAAGAAATGACATTTTTAAAGTCATTTCCAAATGTCATATATGAAAAGCTAATAGTTCTGAAAACTGCTGAGCAAAGCACTAAATGGGAAATTAAATCAATGTAACTTTAAACAAAGGTTGTTTACCAGTGAACTATAGTTTCTTAAATGAAATTTCACAGTTTAATATAAAATAAATAACCTAAACAAAAGTATTTATGGAAAAATATGGCCAAAACAATATGGCAATCTTCAATCTTATGCTGGTGACGGTGTATGTCATATACAGTTTTGAGTTTATATTCATCTCATTACTTATTGGGAAGCAAATAATAGTAAAAACATCAAAGAAGGGCTGGAGAAATGGTTCAGTGGTTAAATGCACTGACTACTCTTCCAAAGGTCCTGAGTTCAATTCCCAGCAACCACGTGATGGCTCACAACTATCTGTAATGGGATCCAATGCCCTCTTCTGATGAGTCTGAGAATAGCTACGGTGTATTCACATACATAAAACAAATAAATAAATCTTTAAAAGAGTAAAAAACAAATCAAAGAAAATGATTGGTGCTAATCCTTCTACCTTAGCTAATAAAAAATTAATAAAAGAGCTAAAACAATATTTGTAAAAGGTAAATATTATTATTTTGTTTTAGTTTTGTACATTAAAAGATTGTGAGAAAATAAATTGGGAAAGGCAGCTAAGCCCCCAACAAACCATCATTTGGACTAGAAAATAAAACATCAACATCATCCTCCAAAATTATCCACCACTCAGTCCATCCATCCATCCATCCATCCATCCATCCATCCATCCATCCATCCATCCATCCATTCATCTATCTGTCATCACTAATACTTATTACAATGAGCCAGGGTTGTTTTAAGTATGTTACATTTATTTAATGAAGTCTATGTGGTGTAGCTATGACTGACCCTGTTTAGAGGTAAAGAAATTTGTAAAAAAAAAAGAAATTTGTCATTCAAATATCATTTTTCTGAAAATGCGATGACTACCGGCCTTGCATTTCATTCAAACCATCTCTCTCATTTTTGTTTTGTTTTCCATTAGAAGTTAATTTTGAACAGCCCCTTCTCCCCTACTCAGCTTGCTCAAATGATGTTTGCTTCACTTAATCTCCAAATACCAGTTAAGCAATAATAGCCAAAGCCTCACAATCAAGATGGTAAAATAAGGCATATTTGGAGATCATACAGCTCACCTGATAAAGAAGCCTGAAGCTAAGAAGTTTCTCCAATGATGCTTATAGGTACCTCTGTTCAACTCATTATCTCTTTTCTGTCATCCAAATTTCAATTGTTCTAATAGATCTCATTTCCACAGCTTTTAATTTTCTAAGTATTGTGTTTTTAAGCAAATCATGACTTAATTACAACTGAGCACACTTGTTTGCAGTCTTTCCCATGCCTTTGCCTTTTATATATTTAAGCACCTGCTGATTGTTAGTCAAATTTTCAAACGAATTTATTTTAAATATGACATATGAAGGTTATTCAAAAGTGAGTGCATTTTAAAATAGCATCTTGAATAACTCATATAAAGCCTCTAATCTTTTGCAAATTTAATATGAATCATAAGAGTCACCCTTAATTCTTTCCATTTATACTCAACAGTTTAGATTTTTTTCTCTCCCTGTGAAATATCAATTCAGTTGATACACTGCTCACCGTTCTTCACATAGGTGACCGTTCTTCACATAGGTGGTTCTTTAAGCAACTTCACATTTAGAAATATCCTTTAAGCTGCTCATACCTACCTTTAGCAATTCCAAATTTGGATATAAGAGATGTTCTGTGTATGTGCTGTTAGGTTGAGAGCTTGGGAATCCCTGATATCATTGGGCCTACTTTTGACTTTTATTCTTAGATCCACCCTCGACAGATGCTGCAAGAAATGAGTCTAGTGGAGATAGGAAAGGAGGTCATGGGGCTGAATAGTTATGCTTCCTGTAATAAGATCTTTTTAATAAGAAAGCTTGATCTAAAACCTATTGACAAGATTGAAGAAATAGGCTGTAAAACTGTCTCAGATGAAGACTTTTGAAATAATTAGATATAAAATATTGAAGGAAGCCTCGAATTTTAAAAAAATTTTCTTATCATAGACAGCTATGAAAACAGTTAATACCATTAATTGGGAAGGGGAAGAAAAGCTTCCAGGAAAGTTGAGCAGGTAGGTACTCAATCCTAGCATTATTCATTCATCACACTTTTTAAAAAGTTTTTTTATTAGATATTTTCTTCATTTACATTTCAAGTGCTATCCCATAAGTCTCCTACACCCCCCCCCCCGGCCCTATACTGGGGCATATAAAGTTTGCAATACCAAGGGGCCTCTCTTCCCAGTGATGGGTGACTAGGCCATCTTCTGCTACATATGCAGCTAGAGACTTGAGCTCTGAGGGTTCTGGTTAGTTCATATTGTTGTTCCTCTTATAGGGTTGCAGACCCCTTCAGCTCCTTGGGTATTTTCTCTAGCTCCTCCATTGGGAGCCCCGTGTTCCATCCTATAGATGACTGTGAACATCCACTTCTGTATTTGCCAGGCACTGGCATAGCCTCATAGGAGACAGCTATATTAGGGCCCTTTCAGCTTAATCTTGCTGGCATATGCAAAGTGTCTGGGTTTGGTGGCTGACTATGGGATGGATCCCCAAGTGGGGCAGTCTCTGGATAGTCCATCCTTTTGTCTCAGCTCCAAACTTGGTTTCTGTAACTTAACTCCTAATTTATTTTTCCTTTTCTCTGAACGTAGCTTTCCAAACTATTTAGATGTTTGGTTTTACCATTTTAAGTTTATGTCTATTCTAAAAAGCGGATACAAACCTGCCTTAAGTTAAAAAGAAAAAGATGTCTCCAGGGGCAATATAGTCATAGAGAAAATAGTTTCTAAAGTCCATCAATTAGCTGTGGCTCACTTCATATGTCTATTGTTCTCCATGCTTCTGGTTCAAATTAGTAGGAAAATTTAATTCAGATTCTCCCAAAACGAATTTAATATAATGTTGCATTAGCTCATATTTTTTTTTTTACTGTACACACTATGCTATGAACATCTTTCATTGAAAATAACTTAAAGAGAAGATGAAGAAAGAAAAATACTAAGTATTATGCATTGAAAATTGTTTATATTTTAAAAAATGAAATTACTTTAGTAAAGGCTGGCCTCTCATGCAGATGTGTTCTAAAAGTCCTAGGATATATCTACAAGTCAGGATCAAACACTGCATGTCTATGTATTATTTTACTTATATAACCATAATTATGATGAATTTTCACTTATAAATTAAACAAGATTAAAATACCTCTTAGAAAATAGAATAATTATGATAATATACTGACATAATGGCTATATGAATACAGTTTCTTTCTCTCAAAGTACCATATATTTTCAATTTATCAGTTATATGAAAAATTTTATGGCTTCTTAGCATATCTAATTTGTTAGCGCCAGTATTTATGCATTTTGGGGATATTTATTGTAAGTTAGATAAGACTTGATTAAATAAAGCTCTTTTGATATCATGACTTTCAATTTAATATCAATAGCTATTGTGTAGCCAATGAAACCTACCCCATCCCCATTGTCATCTGCCGTTCCTGGTGACGTTGCAGGTTAACCTTGGCAATGTGGACATTGCCCCTTTTTGCTTTTATTGTACAGTCAGTACTATGAAATTTGTTTTGAGTTTTATAACTTTGGAGCATTTTAGATAAGGTTGTATTTTTACTTGTGTAGAGTGAAAGGAGTGTGTTGAATAGAAACTAGGATTAGAATGCAAAAAAAAACCCAAAAAACCAAAAAAACCCAAAAAATCCGAAAGACCTCAATTTTGATCCCCACCACACACATAGGATGTCTGGCATCGTGGAACCTGACTGCAATCAAGGGCTGGGAGAAACAGGAGGTATTGGGGTGCTTGCTGGCTAGTCAGTTGTGTTGAGCTCCAGGTTGATTTAGTAAGATACTCTTGTCTCAATGAAAGAGAGAGCAACTGAGGAGGGCATTCAGTGTTAAAACCTGGCCACAACACGTACATATACAGTCATTCTTGCCTGAACACTCATATGCACACACTATTATAATATACCTCAGAAGCACTCACACACAAAAATGTGACTTTAATTTAACTACCAACCCAGTGACAAAGAAGATCTATTAAAACCAGAATAAATCCAAGTAAAATGAACACAGAAAATACCCACTTGGCGGCACTGTGCTTACTGTAAAACTCTTCAAAGTTCTTAAGCTAAGGAATTTTAATTGGTGAACGAATGCAACTAATAATGAGCCAATTAAATAGGATGATTGAGCAATTGCCAGTTTCCTTTCGATTTTTATGGATCTGTCTTTTATTTATTTATTCATTATTTTTAGATATTTTCTTTATTTACATTTCAAATGCTATCTTGAAATTTCCCTATACCCTACCCCCATACTGCTCCCCTACACGCCCACTCCCACTTCCTGGCCCTGGCATTCCCCTGTACTGGAGCATATAAAGTTTATAAGATGAAGGGGCCTCTCTTCCCAATGGATCTGTCTTTTAAAGGTGATTTTTTTGACACGATCCTACAACCTAGACTTCTCTAGGAAATGAAAATAAGGATGAGTCTCTGTGGAAATTCATAGATGTTTACATTTTGAGGCTGCTTCTTTGCCCACATCACTTGCTATGTGCTGATGGATGATGGCTTGATAAACATGGTATTCCTTACCAGCCCTTCACTTGGTTTGATATTTGCCAGCTGAATCACTTCCAGGTGAGCAGACTGTGAAACCAGAGGATCTGATGACAGGGATATGATGTGGTCACAGACCCCAGAGAGAGTTTTACACTGGAAATGAAAGAGAAAAGTTATGGTAAACATATTGTAAGTAACATACAAATCACCACTGATTATATTTTTTAAAGTTTTGTTTTATTTGCTGTGTGAACATGATGTTGACACCCTCATAGGCATCAGATATCTCTATAGCTGGATTACAACTTGTGACCTACTCAATGTGGGTGCTGGAAACTAAAGTCACTCTTAATCTCTGACTCATATTTCCAGCCCCTATTATAATCTTTTAAGGAGGAAAAAAAATATACAGTTTAAGAATGTCACCTAGAAGCTGGGTGTGGTGGCACATGCCGTTAATTCCAGCACTCAGGAGGCAGAGGCAGGCAGATTTCTGAGTTTGAGGCCAGTCTGGTCTACAAATTGAGTTCCAGGACAGCCAGAGTTATACAGAGAAATTCTGTCTCAAAAAACAAAAAAACAAAACAAAACAAAAACAAAAAACAAAAAAAAGAATGTCATCTAGAATTTGATACTTTAAACTTCTTATACAAAAGCTCATTAGGTACACATAATACACAAAATGCATCTATATTTTTTAAGTTATGGATATATGAACTGTATGTCTGGATGTTAATGCAAGGTATAGTTATGTATTATTTATATTATTTGAAGCATCATGTCTTTTACTTAATGATCAGAAAAGTAAAAGAAAAATGATCAAGGTCCTTGAAAGATCACATGTTTAGTTGGTTAATTCTTCTTGCATTTTTCTCAACTTTCTGGATCAAATTTAACCTTTGTAGAGAACTTCCCACGTCCATAAGGCATAGCTTGCAACAGCTAATCTATTTCCTCATCCTTTTATGACCAGTCAGAAAGTTAACTTATTCTGAACCCCTCTGAGGCAAAGACCTTTTATGTCCCATTCATCTCTAATTGTTCCCTGTCCCGACTTACCACTCACACCTTAAAACTGCAAATATACCTATATATGATATGAATAAGGAGGGCAAAGAAGACTTTTTTCTTTAGTGAAAGAGTTACATTTTTGTGGAAACCAAGGTATAATATTCTCCCTACACCGTATTTTATTTGTTCTGTGGTTACTACATTAGTCTACCTCGAAGGTGATGATTTCTCTTTGTGTTTCTAGGCTCAGCTTTCCACCACTATAGAAACTGTCAAACTAAATTTGTCTCTATAACGGGACTCATGATTTTGCATTTGTTTCTCAAAACTGCACTTTAATTGTAGTTATCAGCTCCTAAGAACAGACATTAGTCACATAATACCAATATCTAAAGAAAAAAAAAACTAAGGGCCTGATATGAGAATAGATGTGTGTAATTACCACACTGACAACGACTTTGTCTGTATGCAAGTTCTATCCTTATAGCTGTTTTCTTCAGATAGAAAAAATATATGATGCAATGAAAATTGCCTTATAAGGTTTATAATTTAAAATATAATATATTTTTAAAAGAGCCAAATATAGCTACTTATCCAATGATAATTAACAACTACTTGTCTTACCTATTGTTTTTCTTACCTATAAAGTCCTCAGTCCTTACACATGAGGTGAATTAACAAACTATTCTTAATTCTACAACTGTCTTATAATGAGTAATAATCATAGCAGCAGATCAGCTACATAACCATCATGACCAGTTCACTCTTCTCCCTCTCTCTGATATTAAGGTCTCAGTGCTTTGGATAAAATGAAGGTGTTTACCTTGACAAACTTCTATTTCCAATTAATGATTTGTGTTAATTGTAAACCGGACAATCTAGAATCACCTGGGATATAGGCCCAAGGCTTGTTGGTATTATCTTGATTACATTAATTGAAGTGGGATGACCTGCCAATTATGGCAGCACTATCCCTGGGCAGGGGATCCTGGACTGTATGAGAATAGAGAAAGCTAGCTGTATCCATTGCTGTTTCTGATGGTGGATGTGATTAATGCTAGCTCTGTGAAGCTCTAGCTGCTGTGACTTTCTCCACAATAATGGACTGTAACCTGGAACAGTGAGCTAAAATGAATCCTTTCTTCTTTGTCAGCCTCCCCAGTGCTTGTAATAAATTTGTGAACCATTACACCAGGTTTACATCATTACTTTAAAACTCAATCAATAATATTAACACTACCCAAGACTGTATTTTGGAAAAATAATAGAGTAGGGTAATACATTGTAATTCTTATTTAATATTATTACTAGGAGAAAGTATTTGTAGCGTGCCTACAAATATGTGGCACAATGAAAAATACTTCATATTCATTCTC
Organism: Mus minutoides; assembly: GCA_902729485.2. Lineage (NCBI taxonomy): Eukaryota > Metazoa > Chordata > Mammalia > Rodentia > Muridae > Mus > Mus minutoides. The sequence continues at coordinate 5,711,249 of LR755127.1, forward strand.
ATTTATCATTCTACCTTCTCAAAGGAGGCATTAGTATAGTCAGCTGAACAGACATGAGAATTAGGCTAAAAACCAAGCTATGGTTGCTGATTTGATAGAACGATTTGAATTCTTAATTATTTGGTTTACTTTGATTATTAGTTATTAACTTGTTTTTAATAAACTTCCTTTTGTATTGCTTGGGCTGCATCAAATGTGTTAGATAACAACTAAAAAAGATAGTATAATAAAATTAAATCACATCTATGGACCTTTGCAAGTTACAGTATTCCTTGGAATATGTCTTTTTTCAAAACCTTAAGGCAATTTTAGCAGCAAAAGAGCAATTCTCCTATATCTAGAAAATGACTGGTAAAACTTTATAAAGGGCATTTTTCTTTTTGCAATATTCATTCCAAAGGATTTTGTATCTTTAGTTTTAAAAGAAAGACTAAAAACTTCTTAAATTATGTGTCAAAGAAAATGAAAGGCTGATGCTCCCTTAAGGCTGATGTTCAGTGCTTAAGATTCAGCATTCTCTCCAAAATCTAAAGGGAATATACAAGGACAAGAATTATGACTACCTTTTTGGATTATCATAAGCTACTAAATATTCTGACAAAGACTTAATGCCTAAATAACAGAAAGATTAGTTATGATGAAGAACAATTTAAATATAAATAGTTTCAGGTTATTTTTCTATGGGATAGTTTATATTAATACTAAATATGAATTAATATAATTAATAATTTATAACCTTACAGTATAGATATATTCTTGTGAATTAACTTGTCTATTTTAATATATAAACTCTAAAGAACAAAAGAAGATCTGGGAACAGCATTTTTGCTATGATTTTAAAGGCAACATTTTAGTCACTTAAGGGAAGTTCCAAAATAACTTCATTTGATTAACTAATAACAAGATATAACTTTCTTTCATTATCTCTGAACTTATCTGATAATATTAATTTTTTGCCTATTATATTTTTAAATAGAAATTTATCAATGATCTAACTATAAACCACAGTGAAAATCTAAGAGATGGGATTAAGTTACTTGAAATATTTTTGTTTTTACAAATAACTGTAGTACTAAAGATAGAAATATCTTTATATTTACTAAAAGAGAATTCTAATCCATGTGACCTCATATACAAAAGAAAAGAAAAGAAAAGAAAAGAAAAGAGAAAAAAAGAGAAGAGAAGAAGGGCATGGTGGCGCACGCCTTTAATCCCAGCACTTGGGAGGCAGAGACAGGTGGATTTCTGAGTTCGAGGCCAGCCTGGTCTACAAAGTGAGTTCCAGGACAGCCAAGGCTATACAGAGAAACTCTGTCTCGAAAAAAACCAAAACACAAAAAAAGAAAAGTCCATCCAGGCTTACTAGATAAAACAAAAGGCTTAAGCAAAAGCAGCTACCACTTTTCACTTCTATACATGAATACTAATTACAAAGTGTAGTAAATACTTTGATAAATTAAGAAATCAACAACATGCATACATGTGAAATATATAATTTAATACACACATGGTTAAACATTATCATTTATATAGAAATGCTCAAGTTTTATTGTAGAAAATGTTATTTTCTGAGTTAAACAATTTATAATAGTTTGAAGTACAGAGGATACTTTTATTTGGTTGGGATATTAGAATAACTGAGCATAAACCTTGCCTGCACCTCTGTGTCATTTTGAGATGAAATTTGTATTGTATTTGGAAAACAAAGGTATGCTGTTTTTTATAAACTATACATTGATTCAAATAATGGCAAATAATTCTAAAGGATAAATTTCACTTGGAAATATAATATTTAGTGTCTCATTCCTTGATAGTTTTTTTTCTTTGTTGAACTAGAAATGAGAGAGAGAGAGAGAGAGAGAGAGAGAGAGAGAGAGAGAGAGAGAGAGAATTCATAGAGTCAATTCTTGTATCCATGCATGTAGAAACCAGAGGACAACTTTTGGAAGTCATTTTTCTTCTTCCACTAGGGATCAAGCTCAGTTTGTCAGCATTGCTGCCAACCATCCGTACCCACTGAGCCTTCTCACTGTACTATTATCTACTATGCATCGTTAATGTATAAGGTACACTCTGTCATGGAGAACTCTGAAAGAATAAAGTTAGGAACAAAATTTAAATTGGTATTTAAAAGTTTGATTTCAAATACATAGTATCCAATACAGGAAGAACTTCTCATTCATGTAAGTAAAGATTATTGAAAGACAACTGTTAACTTAAAAACGAAGGCAATAATATATTGAATAATACATTTCAATGTGATGTCAAAATAAGATTTAGGTCTAGAGAAGTTCAAGTAGAGTTGTATTCAGGTATCAACTACAGATTAGAGCAAATAAAAGTCACATAAACCAATTCATCAAAAGCCACCAAACACTCTTGTAATCTATCTGTGTTTCAAAATAAGATAGTGGAGAAAAAAGGCAAAACAAAATGAAATAATCATTTCATAATCATGCCTACATTAAAGCCATCCACAATGTCAACAATCACAGAGTACACGCTATGTGATTTAAATGCCAAAAGCAATGCTTATGAATTCCACAGCCTGGAATATTGCTTCTGCTAATTTATTCTGCATTACAAGAATAAAGCATGTTACACTTGTAGTTCCTGAAAAGTAAACGTAATAACTCCTAAGACCTTCTTGTGAGTTAAAATTATTAATTCAAAGCTCACTGTACTGAAACCATCTTACTTTCTAAATTATTACATTGAAATGTATAGGTCCTGACAATTATTGATAGCATCTGCCTTGTCACTAAACCTTCTAATTGCTGAAATCCTCATAGTCATAGAATTTCAATGAACATAACTGAAAATTTTTGTTCAGTCTTCCTAAATGGCATGTGGGCATGTATCCTGAGAGGTCAAACAACCTGTACAGGCCGACAGATGTAAAGGCATAGTCAAAGCAAAACCCCACAAATCTTGATGCTCTATAAAGTCTTTGTTCTCCAGTGACATGCTAATACTTACAAAAGAACAAGTTAGAGGTAGAAATATAGTATTTTATATTTATGTTTATATTTATATTTAAATTTAAATGATCAAAAGAAATGTTTCCATAGTTATTCTCTCTTGGTTATTAGTTGCTTTTATGCTTTATTTAAAATTTTCCAAGTTGTTTTGTTTGGTCTGGATCTAACTTTAAGTTGATCATGTACTTGGGATTGATACAAATAATCACAACAATCCAGGGACCTAAAGCAATGCGCTTATTATTTCCCAGTTTTTGTGAGCTGGGAATCCAGATACTAGACCCAGTTTTATTCGGCAGATTATGGTTTTACCAACTGGTCAGGTGCCAGTAGGGCCAAATTTCCAAAAGAGAGGCTTAAGAAGAGAGTGTTAGAATACCCAAGATACAATTTCCAAAACACAAGAAAATCAAGAAGAAGGAAGACCTGCATGTGGATACTTCATTCCTCCCTAGAATAGGGAAAATAAAAACAAAAACAACCAAAAAAAAAAAAACCCAAACAAACCCTTGAAAGGAATTATAGAGACATAGTTTGGAGCTAAGACGAAAGGATGGACTATCCAGACACTACCCCTCCAGGGGATCCATACCATAATCAGTCACCAAACCCAGACACTATTGCATATGACAGCAAGAGTTTGCTGAAGGGACCCTGATATAATTCTCTTGTATGAGGCTATGCCAGTGCCTGGCAAATACAGAAGTGGATGCTCACAGTCATTTATATGATGGAATACAGGGCCCCCAAAGGAGAAGCTAGAGAAAGTACCCCAGGAGCTGAAGAGGTCTGCAACCCTATAAGAGGAACACAACATGAACTAACCAGAACCCCCAGAGCTCATGTCTCTAGCTGCATATGTAGCAGAAGATGGCCTAGTTGACCATCATTGGGAAGAGAGGCCCCTTGGTCTTGCAAACTTTATATGCCCCAATACAGGGGAACGCCTGGGCCAAGAAGTGGGAGTGGGTGGGTAGGGAGAAGGGCGGGGGGAAGATATAGGGAAATTTCAGGATAGCATTTGAAATGTAAAATAAAAAAATCTAATAAAAGAAAAAAAGAAAAAAAGAAGAGAGAAAATCTGCTTCTATGTTCATTTAAGTCATTAGTAGAATGAATTTCACTGAGGCTATATTCTTGAGGTTTTATTTTCTTTTTGAAATCAGGGATTATTCTTAGCTCCCTAGAGTTGCTCTCAGGTTTTGGCTATGTGGGATACTTCATAGGTTACATTATAACAAGGTGGCTGGCTTTTGCAAGGCCAAGAGAAGATTTCTTGACTTTTTTTTTTAGACATTTAATAAGGTCTTAAAACATTTAAGTTCACCAAACATAATTTCTCTCTCTCCTTCTTAATGATACCCAAGTCAAATGACAAATGGTTTTAAGAATATCTGGAAAATCCCTTCACTTCTGTCATATTACAAAACCTAGCCATGTGGAAGTGGAATTCATTGTATATTCTGATTACATTCAAGAATTGCCAGGAGCCTGGACTTTGGTGGCCATCTTAGCCTCTGATCTACTATAGAAGTAACTGGAAAACTATCAACAGAATGTCACTGAAATAATATGCATACCTTTCTGAACCACAGAACTAGATCTGTGTTCTCACAGAAGGGTGGCCATATGAGAGTGACGAATAAGTTGAGGATGAATGCCAGCTTACAGGTCACTACTGCATGATATTAGGAAAAATCCTTAATCCTTCCAAGTGTCAAAGTTCTGTCACACAATTTTGATTTTTTTTTTAAAGAGAAAGGCAGTACCTACTTCTCTGAAATAGGATGGGGACATAGTATAAGCTAGAATCCACAACTAGATCTACTCTATTTGCCTGCTGTATCAGGAAACAGTGACAGAAAGCTTTGTGGTGGGTTCCCAAAGCAGATGATAGACTCAAGAGAGGATATGCTACTTTCTACGCTCAAGGATGACAACACTTTAGATGTAGCAGTGACTCAAGATGAGGTTATTATGGTGACTTAAGCTTTGAGCACTCGATTCACATAGAGTGAATGAGCTGGATGGGGTCAATAACTTGGAGGCTATTTCATCTCCCCATATATAGAGATTCTTTTAGGTAAATAAGTCCAAACAGCTGAAACTTCTGAACAATGTTTACACATATACTTCAGAAATTTAAAGGTGGTATGTATGGTTGTGCAGAGGTAAATGCTACCCATACTGTGACAGTTAGGAATTTATTAATTCTCAGCTCTAAATTTACCCTTTAGTGACTTTTCTATATATAGTGATGGACTGTGTGCTTATGCATTTCCTTTACATTGGGTACAATGTTATATCATTTTGTCAGTAGAGGGCACTGGAGAGACACTGTAGGGGGAAAGAAGGCTCCTCTCTGGGTTCTCATGGACTACATATTAAATTTATTTGTATCTAATTTAGGGTCTATTTGTAATGCCCATTTTTTGAGGAGTCCAGGTAATGTCCTGCTCCAACCACATACGAAGACCATTTATTCAAACTTCTCAGCTCATAGCCTTGTCTAGGTTCAGACTCTAGATGACAGCATCTTGAGGATATCTTAAGATGCTCTCTTGAACTCTTACTACAGGAGTACCCAACATCTTGCTATAAGATCTTCCACCATTATCAGTTGCCTACATTGTGAAAAACTGTCTCTCTCCTGGTCTTGGCAGCTGATGGCCAGCACTTATCTAGGCAATCCTATGTGGCTGCAACTGTACTTTCTAAGCCCTGGGGTGAGTGCTCTGCCGTAAGTTATCTTTTCCTGGGCACTCATTCCTCTTAGTCTTTAGGAATGGTTCAGGATTGCTTTTATATCACAATGGATATTATTCTAATATAGACTCTTAATTGTACCAAAGTTCCCTTGTTTAAGTTACTGCATACTTTCCATCTCTATTCTGATTCAAGTACATTGGACATTAATTTTATGGCTATTTGCTGTACTTTTAAAAATCTAGTGTCTTTGATCACATACAGCGTGGTACCAGATAAAGACTGTCCTCAAATTTATTACTTTATGTGGCTACTCAGCTTTCTTAGGATTTTTGTGAGCTTATCATAAAAGAACTGTGGCATTTAGACCTATGAAATTACAGCTAGCCCAATTCCTCAACTTAATTAGAAAGGCTAATTTAAGCTTGTTCACAAATAGTATGTATCAAACTGAAGTCAGGACACCAATTTTTTAAACTCGCAGCAGTGCCCTTTCTACTACATTATGTTAGTACTTACTATAAACAAATACTTTATGAAGACAATTATTGTACTCTCAGAGTCAGTCTAAACATTAAAGCATTCTAAAATGTAGAATATGTTCAGCAAATATAACATCACCAGGTACACATATAAACACACTACTCTACACCGTCTATAACTATCATAAAAATGAACAGTAAAACAAGTTTATGTAGGTTGTATTATTATTACTATTATTATTTAAGAATATAGGCTTCTCCTTTTGTCCTAGGAAAAGCAAACATTTTCTACTTCCATCATATTATATTTATATTTCTCCTTTGTCTTTTTGGCATGGATAACAATTTTAGAGGAGTTAATTATTTAAAAGATTTATTTATTTTTATTTTATGTACGTAAATGTGTGTGTTTGCATGTACATATGTGCCTGAGAAATCCAGAAGAGGATGGTGGACCCCCTGGAACTTAGGTTACAGATAGTTTACAGTGTAGGTGCTGCGAACTAAACTACAATGTAGGCTGGGAACTGAACCCAGATCCTCTGCAAGAGTAGCAAGTGCTCTTTACTGTACAGACATCTCTCCACTCCAGAGATTAATTTATAGTTAAATAGTTTTTAATATTAACAGCCACTAAAGTGTTAAAACCCAGTACAACACTTACTTAAGAAAACAATTTCTAGTTCAGTAATTGTCTTAGCATATATCTTTAGGTTGACTACAAAGTCAAGTATGTGAAGAAAAATAAATTGGGGGAAGAGGATTCAAAGTTGGAAGAAAGAGGAGAGGGAAGCAGGGGGGGTGGAGAGAATTGGAGGGGGAGGAGGAGGGCATGGAGAAAGTAAAGGAAGAAAAGGAACACATTTTTGAATGGTAAAGCACTTCATAACTAAGAAATATCTTTAACACTAAAATAAAAAGGAAAGTATACATTATTCTTCCCATTATGTTTACAAAGACCACCCTGTGGGGGTAAGGTAAAATATGTTATTTGGTATCAGATAAATTGATTTAAACGGCGTGACTTTAATGAACTACCATGGCCTGGAATCTTTTAAGAGTTTATCAGAGTTGACTCGTCCTCCAGGCTTACAAATGAGAAGGACAGGGCTACAACAGGCACGGGGTGTCTGCCAAAGCCCCAAGGCCTGCAGTAGCATTTTCTAATGTGAAGATGGCAGTGAGAGGTGGAAGTAAGGCAAAAAAACCCAAAACCCAAAACCAAAAAACAAACCAAAAACCAAAAACCAAACCAACATGTAACAGAAGAAAGTTCCAGATTCTCTTTAGCCATTTTACCATATAAAACAAGGATGTTAGCAGAACAAAACAGATCGTCCCCAAAATGTCAATGAACATGTAAGGGCAAGCCTTCATTGAGGGAAACTTCAGACTTACTGATTTGAAGAAATGTAACACTAATTAAGTTTAGTAAATGATAACTCCAGCATATAGTACATTAATTATCTGCAGCGGGTTCCATGGTCTCGCTGTTTTTTTCTTTTTATTAAATTGGATATTTTCTTTATTTCTTTATTTACATTTCAAATGTTATCCCCTTTTCTGGTTTCCCCTCCAGAAACCCCCTATTCCTTGCTTCTCTGAGGGTGGTCTCCCACCTATCACCCACCACCCACTCCCGCCTTTCTGCCCTGATATTCCTCTACACTGGGGCATCAAGCCTTCACAGGATCAAGGGTCTCTCCTCCAATTGATGCCAGACAATGCCATCCTCTGCTACATATGCAGCCATATCCAGAGGTTAGGCAAGGGCCCATTTTGGGGGATAGGGCTACCCACTCATCTCCAAATTTTTAACCCAGAATTGCTCATGTCTAAAGGAAATACGGAACAAAGTGTGGAGCAGAGACTGAAGAAAAGGCCATTCAGAGACTTCCCCACCTGGGGATCCATCCCATATACAGTCACCAAATCCAGACACCATTGTGGATGCCAACAAGTGCTTGCTGACAGGAGACTGATATAGGTGTCTCCTGAGAGGCTCTGTCAGTGGCTGACAAATACAGAGGTGGATGCTCGCAGCCATCCATTGGCCTGAGCACAGGGTCCTCAATGGAGGAACTAGAGAAAGGACTCAAGGAGCTGAAGGGGTTTGCAGCCCCATAGGAGGAACAATAATATGAACCAACCAGACCCCTAGGGCTCTCAGGGTCTAAACCACCAACCAGAGAGTACACATGGAGGGACCCATGGCTCCAGCTGCATATGTAGCAGAGGTCTCACTGTTTTTGACAACTGAATCTAATGGCACCCTGCCCTCAGAACAGACACCCATGTTGTTCAGTTTCTTTTCTTTCATTGTCACATTTTACATTAATACACATGCAAATTCTCCTTCCACTATACTTCTTCATAGATTTCTCTGATTTTAAAGATGAAAAAAGGAAATGTCAAAATTGACCATAAGCCTTATTTAAGCCAGTTTTAACTATTTTTACCTCTATAAATATGAAGTTAAGTATAAAAACCATCAAAAGTATGAATAAAGCAGAATAAGATAAACATTTTTATTTTCATTATAAGCACATCATAAATTAATTTTAAATAGGGTACTTGAGGTTAAAACATCAACTATATTTTTAAGCAAATATATAAATATTTCTATATCAGAATATTCACTTTAAAAATTTAATGATAATAATTTACTCTGTGCTTATGCTTTACTTAGCATTATAATTTAGAATATTTCTTTTAACACTGCTTAATGAATATTTTGAGATATTAATATGTATTTTACTCATCAATTATATATCCCTGAACATTTTAAGATTGTAATCTTCAATAGTAAATATTATATCCTGTAAATATACCATAGTTAACTGCAGTATTACTCTATTTTTTATTTTTCAGTATTATATATTATGCTTCTTTAAACATTTCCTGTAGAAAATATTATTGTGTTCCACAATTTATTCTAGATTCTATTATCAGGAAAGTATAGAAATATGAACGCTGGGTCAGACTACAAGAGTTTATCTTTCATTTGAGGATTTCATATATGAATCATACTGTATTTTTATCATTTTCATTTCTTCTTCACACCTATTCAGTCAATTCCTTACGTGCTCTGACCTAACCTACTAGGAACACTTTATTGCATCTATGTACGTGTGTGTGTATGATCACTTGAGATTGGATAACCCATCAGCGAACTTGTCCATGGAGAAAATTGATTTTTATTCTCTTAGCAACTGACTGCCTGTGGCTCTTCTAGGGGTAGGACCTAGTGAAATTTCCCCCATCTCCATTGGTATGTCAATCGGTGCTGCCATTATGCAGTTATAGTAAGTTACCATACTATTGAGACTTCATAAGTACCCTTTCCCCATCATCTCTAGAAGACACTAGCAGCAGGCATCCTGGTCAACTGTTTTTTTTAAAATCTTTCCACCCTCTCCTCTATGATTTTTCCTGAATCTTAGGAGTTCTTAACTGATCATAAATCATTTCTGTCATTTTGTGAAACTTAACACAACCATTTTATGCTTAAATTTATTCATCTATAAGATAGAGATGATGTTTTTTTTTTCCTGAGAACTAAAATGTGTTAGCTTGTATACAGCACTCAAAGTAATGGCCAAAACAAACTGCAAAATATTATGTAAATGTTAGAATTATGGTTTCTGAGACTTGAAAAGTATGTCAAACTTGATTTCCTAAGAGGATTTGGCACTACACATGTATAGAAATAAATTATTCCCATCCTATTCTCATGAAGGTTACTATCAGCACCTGAGTATTTTAAAAAGTATGTGTGTAAATAGATGGAAATATATCTTATTATGGCTTTCTAAAAAACCCTTGTCATCTGAGAATAGCTGCCTCTGGTGAGTACTAGCAGCTGTCATGATTTAACACTGGATGTGGTGATTGTAAGTTTAAAAAATACATAAAACCTAGAATATGTACATTGTGTTTTGATAGTCTGTTAAAACTTTGATTTAAAAATAGGTGGCACTTATATTTCTTTCTTGTTCTTAGCCATTTAATTTACGTTTGTTTAGCATGTATTCTTGGTCATTCTGTACTTGTATCTCTTTATGGAATTCCTAATTCATGATCATTTCCTTCCTCTTGACAAATGATTCCCATCCCTTCCAGACAAAATGAAGATCTAATCAATTACAAACATCTTCAAGTAATTTTCTTCAGTATAAATATATTCAAATAGCCTGGTGAAGATGACTCAGCTGGTAAGAGCACTGACTGCTCTTCCAGATGTCCTGAGTTCAAATTCCAGCAACCACATGGTGGTGCACAACCACTGTAATGAGATATGATGCCCTCTTCTGGTATGTCTGAAGTCAGCAACAGTGTACTTACATATAATAAATAATTAAATCAATCAATCAATCAATCAATCAATCAATCAATCAATCTTTGGGCCAGAGCGAGCAGGGACTGAGCGAGTGGTGTTGACTGGAGTGAGTGGGGCTGACCTGAGTGAGTAGAGGTCCAAAATTCAATTCCCAACAACCACACGAAGGCTCACAACCATCTGTAAGCTACAATGTACTCATATACATTGAATAAGAAAGAAAGAAAGAAAGAAAGAAAAAAGAAAGAAAGAAAGAAAGAAAGAAAGAAAGAAAGAAAGAAAGACCACAAGGAGGGCTGGAGAGATGGCTCAGCAGTTAAGAGCAGTGACTGCTCTTCCAGAGGACCTCAGTTCAATTCCCAGCAACCACATGGTGGCTCACAACCATCTGTGATGGCATCTGATGCCATCTTCTGGTGTGTCTGAAGAAAGCGACAGGGCACTTCACATACATGAAATAAATAAATAAATAAATAAATAAATAAATAAATAAATAAATAAATAAATAAATCTTTAAAATATTCAAACAATTATAATACTATATGTGTCATTTGAAATTTGTTTTTATTACTTCACAAACCTCTCTCTCTCTCTCTCTCTCTCTCTCTCTCTCTCTCTCTCTCTCTAAGAGAGGGACTCACTCCTGGCTTGTCTGGGAATTAACTATGAAAAACAGGCTAGGCATGAATTCAAACTTCTGCTTGCCTCTGCTTTCCAAGTGTTGAGAAAAAAAGGTATAAGTCACCATGTCCAGCTCTACTTATCCAAATCTTGGTTTTAATCACCTAAGAATATTTTATGTGATCCAAAATACTATAAAATATGAATTGCCATTCAAAGATCTATGATTTTTTTCTTACTAAAGTATAATAAAAGTTTCAAGTGTTCTGTTATTTAACATTTGCTTAGTGGAGGCTGGGATGTCTGTGATTAGGAACCCAGAAAGAGAAGTAGAATAATGACATGGCATAGAATCATTTTCTGATCTGAACTGACTAATGTTATCAGTGTTTCCATCATTACCAGACAGGATGTTAAACTTCCCACTGGCTAGGGTATAGAGTTTTCCTGAGTAAACACATTATATTCATTTTTGAAAGTTTTTTTTTTTTTGATAGTGAAACAACAATAGTAAGTGCGTTTAATATTTTTTTCAACTTTTATTAGATATTTTCTTCATTTACATTTCAAGTGTTATCCAGAAAGTTCCCTATACCTTCCCCCCTCCCGGCCCTGCTCCCCTACCCATCCGCTCCCACCCCTTGGCCCCGGCGTTCCCCTGTATTGGGGCTTATAAAGTCTGCATAACCAAGGGGCCTCTCTTCCCACTGATGGCCAACTAGGCCATCCTCTTCTATATATGCAGCTAGAGACACGAGCCCAGGGGGTACTAGTTAGTTCATGGTTATTCTTCCACNTCGGTATTCCTCAGTTGAGAATTCTTTGTTTAACTCTGTGCCCCACTTTTTAATGGGGATATTTGATTTTCTGGTGTCCACCTTCTTGAGTTCTTTATATATATTGGATATCAGTCCCCTATCTGATTTAGGATTGGTAAAGATCCTTTCCCAATCTGTTGGTGGCCCTTTTGTCCTGTTGACAGTATCTTTTGTCTAATATTTTAACAAATATAGTTTGTCAATTATTATTTGAACTTAGAATGTACTTTCCTCAATAATCTTCATTAGAAAATATAGTATAAGGAATCCAATTAATTTTTAGAAGAAAAAAACAAACAAAAATTTGACTTTATTTTTTAATGTTATATGTCTATTGTTTGCAGGATGTAGTTACTGGCATTTCTGAGTACCTTAATTCTTGTCTTTTTTTTCTGTTCATATTTTATTTTTTGAAAAGTTTAAAGTATTAATTTTGTTACTCCTTTGTAATAGCAAGTAACAGTATTTGGCATATGAAAAGAGAAGTGAGTAGAATTTACTATTAATGTAAGTCAAATTTATTAATGATATTTGTTAATCATTAGAAATTTAATTAAGAAATAAAGTTATTTTAAAATATAAATGATTATTATTTATTTTATTTTTAAATAAAATTCCAAGCATTATTTTGTAGTCTGAAACATCTTATTTCCTTAAGCAAAACTAAGTAAAATTAGACTTAGGAGATTTCATAAAAGAGAAATCTTGCAATATTCCTTTATCATTTAAATTCTTTTCTGTTTGGGAAAGTGGGGAGATGGGAAGAATTTGGGCGGATTTAGAGGAGGGGAAAGTATGATCAAAATATATTGTATGACAAAACTTTTTAATAAAAAATAATTAATTTCTGTTATCCTGGATAACACTGGATGGCATCTGATTTTTTTCCAAAATAAAATTTGATATTTTCATGGCCCTCTATTAATTATTATTTTGTATTTAATTACTTTACAAGCATTGGAATATTGTTTTAAAATATGAATGTTCCCCTACTGGATCTATTCTTGTGCTTAATCAAATTACATCAACACATGTAAAAATATATACCATATTTACATTAAACAAAAGAAAGAAAAACAAAGAGAAATCATGGCTATGAATGAGAACCTAAAATGAAGCTAATATATAATATTTCAATCTTATGTTTCTAGCAGACAATACATAGGGAAAAGTAAATGCAAATGTTTTGATAAAAGTAAGAGATCATTCCTGAAAACCTGCACAAAAAGAAAATCAGGACACACACACCGACCTCAATAAAAGCCTTGGAGTAAATACAATAAAGGACCCGGCTATGGGTCAAAGTTTAAGTAAATTCAATAGTCTAGGAGGATCAGTCATTGTTGCAGAAAATTCAATGCCAATAAAACAGACACTCAAAGGAAATAAAAAATGTAACATATAAAGGGCCTTCTCCTTTTCCTAATAATTGAAACATGCATTAATATCCCCAAGTCCCACAGGAAATGGGACAACACAATTGGGAAGGCCTCAGGGAACTGGAACTGCTAGTAACTACTAAAGCTTAAAAACACATGTCCATGATCTATGTTCAGAGTCCCCACTCAAATGTTTTAATATCTGCAGCCCATAGTTCCCTCTACTGTAAATGTATGATTAAATGACATATGGGTTGGGTACGTCTTATCAAAAATGCTCTGGAGCAGAATTTGTTTGGGATTATGGATTTTTTTATTGTGGAAAATTTGCATACACATGATGGAACAACCTGGGAGTGTGATCCAAGTATAGAGACCTAATTCATGAGTTTTATATATACCTTATATGGAAGTTTTATATATTATTTCAAATACTTTTCCCTAAAAAATAACTGTTTATGTACCCTGAACTATCAGAAAAAAATGGCGCCAACATTTTAGCAACTCACAAGTGCTTACTCTAAATTTTTGTGATCCTGAAAAGCAGCCACTCCTCTGTACTTATTCATATAAGTACAATAGCAAAAATGGGATATGCCATTGACATAGTGGAAATCAATGCTCAGAGTAACAGTAAGACAAGTTACATCATCAAAATACCTATAGCAGCTGTTATCCAGTAGCAACAGTAAACAACCACAGAGTTTCTGTCTCTTTGTTTTCATTAAAAGGTTATTGCAAGAGGTATTTTATTGTTTTAGCTAAGAAGAAAGATTAATAGTGGCTCTCAATCTTCCTAATGTGGTGGTCCTTTTATACAGTTCCTCATGTTGTGGTGATCCCCCCAACATAAAATTATTTTTGTTGCTACTTTGTAAATGTAATTTTGCTACTGTTGAGCCATAATGTAAGATTATAATGCAAATCTACATGCAAGATATCTGATATGTGACCCCTGTGAAAGGGTCATTTGCTCCCGAAAGGGACTGCAACCCACAGGTTGGGACTGTTACAAGTACTTACGGTATCAAGGAGTAGGTCTCCTAGGGATGACGGAGCACTGTGTTAGACACATTTAAAAGTGATTCTTCCAGGGTCATCTACCCCATTAAAAACAGATTTTGTCTCAGAAGTCTCCCTTTGATCATATAAACTATTAATGATTTCTTATTATGTTATAAATGAACATTTCTCTACTCTTCCAATAAGCCCATTATCTATTTTTACTTGTCAACAATAGGCATTTCCCCTGCTGTTTTAAAAATTCCATTTTCATTGTAATTATTATCACGATGATCTAGATTCAGAACCATTTTGACTATTTTACCACCAGCCAATGAATGAACAACTATAGTCTCAATGATGGCAAAACATTCTTTTGATAACTACTCAATGCATATTTTCATTTTTCCATCAGTAGAAGCTTTATAATAACACATCTTTAAAACTTTCAGACTAAGTCTTGTCCTAAACTTCTGCAACTAGCTTACAAAGTACTCAGTTTCCCTTTAAGTTTCAATTTACTGAGGTAGATCTGTTCGTTCATCATGAGCAGCATATTGAATGGAAGGTCTTAAGTACAATGCAGTGGGATTTTTACTTTTAATTTATATGGGATTTTGTTCAGCATTTTAGCATAGCACTCCAGAAGAACTTCATTCTTCTGTTTCTTTGGGACATGCATAGTGGCCTTCCAATACCATACTCTTCTTTAAGAAGTTTCATACTCACACTCCTTATCCAATCTCTTCAATAGCTTATTTTTGCATTACAGATCAATTCATCTTCCTTTTTCACTATGACATGTAAAGCTTATCTATATACACTTTGGAATGTTTTTAGCAATATCTTTTTATCATAGATGGAATAAGCAAACAAATAAATAAACAAACCAGCCATGGTGATAGACAGAGGTCTTATGAAGAATCTGGAGTTGGCTGATGCACACCTCATTTCATTACCCTTTGCAGGAATTCTTACATTAGATACATGAAAAAGATTTTTCATAACTTTTGGTGAGGTCTGAAAGAGTCATCTTTTCCTTGGCAATATTGACACAGTTGTGTTGTGAGCCTGAATTTTGAATGAGCCCCATCATATGAGATCAGGTATGGAATTTTCCACTTATAGTATCAGTGGCTTCACATATGTGGTCAAAAAGTTTCTTAGATTTGGAGCTGGTGAGGTGGCTCAGTTGGGAATAAACATTTGCTGCGAAACCTGGTGCCCTGAGTTTAAATCTCTGGAACTCACATTGTAGGTGAGAAGCCACTTCCACAATTTCCTCTGAACGCCACATGTGTGTAGAGTTACATGCATGTGTTCATATATAAACAATAAATAAAATAAATACAAAACAGTTTTATATTTTGAGTGAACTTCAAGGGTACTACTCAATCTATAATATGCTTATAGAATTTAAACTATTGCTTGAAATATATATGTATATAACTTAAATAAAAATTATTTCCTTTCTATTCTCCAGAGCCTATGAATAGTTGGACCTAAAATGAGTTAAGGCTGTTATTTTCCCTTCCTAGAAGAAACAGGAGAAACATACATTAATTACTCCTTTCTGAGACCAAAGGTCATCACTGCTCCACAATGAGGGCAAGACATTTAACTCAGCATTGCTGCCATTCTGAGCTCATGTTTTCTCCCCATATACTTAGGCAAGATAGTTTATAAATGCCTAACTCCTGAGATACAAAATAACATCTGTGTATGCATTCACATAATTAACGAATCCCAAAGCCCTAAACAAAGAAGAAAAACGGCATGACGCACGGACTGTAACTAACTAGTACACAACAACTGTAGAAGTCCCATGTTCTCTCAGCAGAAGTGAGGAAGGTATGTGAACAGGTGAGCATTCATAGGAAGTAGGTTTACCAAAAATGAAGGAGGAGGAGGAAGAGGAGGAGGAGGAGGAGGAGGAGGAGAGGAGGAAGAAGAAGAAGAAGAAGAAGCAGCAGCTGCGGCAGCAGCAAAAGAAGTAGCAATTGTTCACTGACAACAAAATATACCTTTTCACTGAGTATAATATAATCATAACTAATGTATTTTGATTCTTTTATAGGTTTACTAAAATGTAAAAATACAATTAACTAATGTAGGTTAATGGTCTGTTTATTATGGATTATTTTCTGTAAGCCATAGCCTTTTAACTGCTAATTAAATATTGTCTAATAGAGATAAAAATATATCCACATCTACTTACCACATGAAGAATTTTATTTTCAGTTTCATATACAGTGCAATCCTGAAAAACAACAAATATTATGTTAAAAATTAAACATCCATGTCAAACTATGTTTTTAGGAATGGTACTAAGATAAAGTCTTCACATTTCAAGTAAAAACTAAGATAAGAGTAGAAAAACTCTGGACGTTTTAGTTTCTTTTCCTAAGTAGTAACAATGGAAATGGTCAATGGTCAGTTATTTTTCCTTAAGTATATTTTGTAATTTGACTAAGCTTTAAGTACATGCAACAAAGGCCAGTAAACATTAAGATTACTTAAGAACATCCACTTAGACCATTACCATTTATTGAAGATGCTTTCTTTTTTCCATTGTTAATCCTACCAATCCACGAGCATGGGAGATCTTTCCATCTTCTGATGTTTTCCTCAATTTTCTTCTTCAGAGGCTTGAAGCTCTTGTCACACTGGTCTTATTGTTCTTATGTTTAGGTATGTGCCTTGTACCCCTGTGCTCTCCAAGGCTTTTCACATAAGGGGTGTTGGATTTTGTCAAAGTCCTTTTCCGCATCTAATGAGACGATCGTGTTGTTTTTATCTTTAACTTTCTTTACATGGTGGATACTCTGATGGATTTTCACATATTGAACAGAACAGCAATAGCTCAGTCACTAAGCTCCACAAGGAATAACTGGTTTTATAATACAATTATACACAATACTTTCTTCAGTAATTTTCAGATACATATTCCTAGCAGAGGCATATATTAATATTGCCCAGGCTGGCCTTAAACTTGTACTTGTCTCCCTCAACTTTGGCATAAGTCACTATAACTATTAGATTAGGACAAAGTTTTATGAGGAAAAGTTAGTTCAGGTTTATATCGGAATCTAAGCCTAATACTTAGAATTGATTATCGTGTGCTAAAAGGTGTGTTTGTGGGGGGAGGAAAAACGTCTACCAATATGGTAATTCCTGTGTCAGTAAATGTTTAAAACAAAGTTAACTCTTAATAACTAGCTGTGAATTATGTATACAGAAAAGCATGGTAAGGATAATATATTCATATATGGAAATGGATCATAATAATATATAAATTTGTAAGAATTTAATTTTACAAAAATGATTTTTGAACAAATTGTATAACTGTAAAATTATTATTAACAACAACTGCTTGTTGTTTGTAGGATTAGTGTGCTAAATCTGATCTATATGCTTTGTAATCCAAAACAAAAAATATCATGTATTGTTATACCTATGTTATTAATGTACGTTATTTTATCAAGGGAAAAGGTGGATACCTAAATATTACTAAAGTAAAACAAATGTTGTGTTTTTGTATTCATGTATATATTATGTACACATGCATGTATATAAGCATGAATGTATATAAGTATTTATTATCTCTGTTCACTGAAAAGACATAGGAACAAAGATCACTTTAGTAATACATTTTCAGTATTGTGGTCTTGTTTATACCATTCCCCAGGCATTCTTGGAAAATGGCTAATTCCAAGTCAGATTAGAAATATACATGAAAAGACTGGATCGTATTTTGATTTCAGATAGAATGAATCTAGGAGTCAACATGAGGGGATTCCTACTTCCTGAAGAAAATAATCTTGAGTACCTAAGAAGATAGTGCAGCGGCTAGAAACACACTAAATACTGTGGAATACTAATCACATGAATGTGTCTAGTGCTTTGGTATGAAATTTAAAAAGTATTAGTAGAGAGAATATATATGTAATAAAATAGTGAAGTGATATTATGTATGCTAAACTGACTGGACCATATAGATGTCTTTTCCTCTTGAATGAGCAACTAATCTTTTGTGCCAGGCACACTAAAATGAGTAAAATATGGTGTGTGATGGTTAAATTGTCAACTTGTCATGACCTAGAATTACTGGGAAGAGACTCTCAAGTACAGATTCCCTACACTGGGTTGGCCTGAGTCGGAGGCTAGGTGATTGTCTTAAGGTAATAAAGGAACATTCAGCTTGCTGTGGCTGATGCCATGTTTTAGGCAAGGATCCTCAACAATATAGGAACAAGATCATCAAGCTGAGCACAAATAAGCAAGCAAAGATGTATACATGAATTTCCCTAGTCTCCATTATGAATTTGATGTGGCCAGCTCATTAAAGTTCCTCCTTGACTTCCTCACAATGATAGACTGTAACTGTAATTATTAAATGAAACAAGTCCTCTTCCCCACTACATTGCTTCATGTTAAGGTATTTTATTACAGTGAGAGAAATGAAACCAAATCATATAGCATCTGCACAGATGTGCCAAAGCTATACAGGAAATCCATGTTTCTACAACATTCAAAGATTAATGTCTTTGGAAGTATATATGCCACAAAATTATGTGAAAGGATAATTATTTATTTTTTTAAAAGTTAATACTTTTCTTATAAAATTTAATACAACTCAATTATAGTATACATTGTTTCAGCCAAATTTAAACTTGTAAAACCAGCTGTAGTTCAGTGTCTGAATTATTACATTTATAGTTATAGTTCTAAGTGTCATTGAAAAATGAATTAGTGATACATGCTCAATGACTCTGATGAAATCTTATAAATGCAAGTCTAAAGAAATAGATATGTCAGGTGACCCAGGTAGTTCAGATTTTCAACCAGAACAAAAAACATATACAAATGTTATTATTAAGCTTACATTTAATGTAAGCATAGCAAAATGATTGTAAGTGAAATTTTAAGAAATGAATTTTCTTTCTTATTCATTAATTTATTTATTTTACATCCTGACCACAGCCCCCTCCTACCTAGTCTTCACTTTACTTAGCTCCCTACCCCCATTCTTTATCCCATTCTCCTCTAATGAGGGGAGAAGCACTCTCTATATACCAACCCACCAGGCATATCAAGTCACCATAGGACTAGGCACACCTTTTCCCACTGAGGTCCAACAAGACAACCCAATTAGGGAAAAAGAATATGCAGGCAGGAAACAAAGTCAGAGGCATCCTCAACTCATTGTTGGAAGGTCTGCCTGAAGATCAAGCTGATAATTTCTACATATGTGTGTGGGTGTGGGGGGCTAGGTCCACTCATGTATACTTTTTGATTGGTGGCTTAGTCTCTGGAAGCCTAAAAGGATCCAGGTTAGTTGACTCTGTTGGTCTTCTTATGGAATCCCTATCCCTTTTATGTCCCTCAATCCTTTCCCCAACTCGTCCACAAGATTCCCTAAGCTCCATCTAATGTTTGACTATGGGTCTCTGCATCTATTTCTACTGGCTGCTGGGTAGAGCCTGGGTATGCTAGGCTTCTTTCTTCATGAATAATAGAGTATCATTACTAGTGTCAGGGATTGGATCTTACTCAGGGATAGGTCTTAATATGGGCCAGTCATTGGTTGGCCATTCCCTCAGTTTCTGCTTCATCTTTGTCCCTGAATTTCTTGTAAGTAGGAAAAATTATGGGTGGAAGGTTTTGTGGGTGGGTTGGTGTCCTTATCTTTCTACTAAGAGTCAGTCCTGCCTAGCTTCAGAAGGTGGCCACTTCAGGCTCCATATCACCCACTGCTAGGAGTCTCAGTTACAATAACTCTCATAGACTCCCTGGAGCCTCCCCTATCTCAGGTCTTTGGCATGTCCTAGAGATGCTCTCCCAACCCCACTCCATGCCTTCCATGGATATTTTGCAAGTTTTTAGATGCTTGTGTGTAAAGTTACTGAACTTTAAATCTATACTAAAACATTTGGGATTCCTTTGATTGGTTTACCAGACACAATTTTAGGACTCAAAGAGCAGAAGAGGAACCAGACAAATTCTACCTAAAAGCAGTTAATAATGGTAGCCTTTAACTGGTAGCACACAGAAAGGCTTGGTGCAAGAGCAAAGTATCTGCAGCCCAACACAATTAAGCTAATGCAATCATTTTCAAATTTTAGCTTTCGATATAAGAAGTACTCAAGATCAAATTAAAATGCAGTCACAGATTCATGCCTTGTAATACAGATTACAGATTCATTGGGCTCTCAAATTATAGTTTTAGAAAAAGTTTATTTTCTAAGATTACTAAATGATAGAGGAACAACTAACCAAAGTAAAATTACTAAATGTACAGAATTTACAGCTTGGTAAACTGATTTAGAACAGCTGGCTTGCTCAAAACAGCCCTCTATTTCACAGAACCATGTGATTCAGTTTCACATCCACACAATTGATCAGTTGTTTTTTATCCACTAAACAATTTAACAGCTCACTCTCTTGAATAGCTCCAAATATTTGTTTGTATCTCTACCTTTGACCTAGATTGGCTTGTTTCTTATTGAAAGCCAGAGGCTATTATCAAGGACAAGGCCTGAGCATATTAATAACTGAATAACAAACCACAGGAGCAGAGTGAGGGAATATTAACCTGATATCAGGGAAAATAAAGTAAAAGATATTATGATATTTTGTTAACATTAATTTCATTTAATTTTTTATCATGATAAATAAACAGCCATAGGTACTTTTTGGAAGATTAATTTTATTAGTAAGTTATTTTACTTCCATCCAAATAGGATGTTAAATACTGGCTTTCCAAAGTGTGAATTTTATTAACATATTGGGCCAAATCCTTTCCTAATAAATAATGTATCTCAAGTTTAACAAAATATCATTGCATATAGAAAAATCTACATCCTTATGAAGATGTTAATGCTACAGAAGGATACATCTCTTATGTTCTACTTATTTTCATGTTAGAATTAAATTTAGATTTAAAAAATTGTATTTAGAACAATATACATTTCCATAAATTCTTTTCAAAACCTAGTGGTCTTTTACTGTACATGTAAAATTTGCAATTCTTCTTTATCTTTCCCCTTATAATGCATCTGTAAACCGTGTGATTCAAATTTTATGCACCTAATTCCTAATGAGAAAGCAATTATAAAAATGAGGATTTTCCTTCAATTTTAATCATTTCTTGTTTCAAAAAGCATATGCTCAGACATGCCATTTTATCATAGATTATAGCCAATTATCCATTCAATAAAAAAACTATGTGCTTGCTATACTGATCTCAGAATATACAAAATGAATTCTATTCCTATGCACTACTAATGTTATACTATATAAGTGGTCAACAAGTTTTAAGCACCAAAGGGTCATAATGCTATGAATAAATAGCACGTCTCTTTAACATATATGTGTATATACTCATAAGCACACTAGATTGGTTACTGAATGATAAAAAGAAATAGTTTAGGTCTCTATTAAGATATATATATTTGTACTTCATGGAACTGCAATTTTATAAATGCCATAGATTTTCAGCAGTCTAAATTTAGATTTGATATCATAATTTTTATAAACAATAATAGAAGTAAAATTTTAATTGATCCACCAACACAATCCTTTGAATATAGTATATTTATACTAAACATTTTTACATAATTATGTCATTAAGGTATTAAAATGTCTTTTATGTCTGAGTAATTCAAGCAACAAGTTTCTCTTTTGTATCTCTCTTCCCTCTGTCGACAACTCCCTCCCTTGAAGTCACAGTTTGCCATACATAATGCTTCTTGGTATTTTTGAAATTTGATATCAGGCACATTTGGGTGATTAAAGATGCATTAAACTTAATCCTTGAATTTTCTTATTTATTGGATGGGAACTCATAATAAAATGCAGACAACATGATGTTAATGCAAAGGTCCATCAAAAGAAAATAGATTATGATTGGTAATTCTGATTTATCTTTCTGGGAGAAGACATGGCATTTTAGCTGGCCTAAATGGTTTTTAAATCAGAAAACTGAGAAATCAAAGCAAAATAACATTTCAGGTTGTATATTTAAAAAACTGAACAATAGCAAGATCAGTATGGAATACAGAGACTTATTTGGCTAGAATATAAAGTATATGCAGAGAATACAGTGGAAAAGAAAGCAGAGGCAGCAATGTGGAATTATTTTTTTCAACTTTTATTAGATATTTTCTTCATTTACATTTCAAGTGTTATCCAGAAAGTTCCCTATATCCTCCCCCCTCCCGGCCCTGCTACCCTACCCACCCGCTCCAACCCCCTGGCCCCGGCGTAATGTGGAATTATTTTATGAATATATTTAAAGGCTTAAGCTGTTAGAAATTTTTGGTTTAAAAGGGAATAGAGATTTTATTTATTTCAATGCTCCTCCAAACCAATGGCGCAAAATTTTAGCAAATAATTGATAAATTTTCTTCAGTTTCTTTAGGGAACGGTTGAAGATGAAGCAGCTTACTTAATTAGTAAAGTCACGAGCAAGCATGTAGAAGTGAAGTAAGGTAGTTAAAAAATGTCAGGGGAATGCCAGGACCAGGAAGTGGGAGTGAGTAGGTTGGGAAGCAGGGGAAGATGGGAGGGGATAGGGGATTTTTGGAGGGGAAACTAGGAAAAGGGATAACATTTGAAATGTAAATAAAGAAAATATCTAATTTAAAAAAAAGAAAAAAAAGACCCAGAATATACTGGAAAAAATAAAAATAAAAATGTCTCATTTATCTATTTTCTTGTTCCCTTTCCATGGCTTTTTAATGCAGAAATGTAATTTTGGTGCCATATCTCAAATATAGGAATTCATATAAAGTTGTGTATCTTCTCAGACATACCAGGGAGGCATTTTATCTTTGAGGCTGCTAGTGGGGTGAACTTTACTTTTAATAAAACAGGAGTGTTTACAGACTTGAATACGAAAAGCACATGGTTAAATTTAAGTCCTAGGGAAGAGGTTATGGGTTTCAAAAGGAGAAAAATATCAAGTTTTAAATAAAATAATCTTGTAATACAGGCTTGCTCTGAGTGTATGAATGGAAGGCAGATGAGAATAGGTGGAAAAGACATAGGTAAGCCCAAAATAAGAGACTGTTTGATCACATTCAAAGGGCAATGGGGAGGAAATAGTTAAATTATATGTCAAGAACTGAATCCTAAGCAAAAGGATAAAGCAAACAGTAGATATGGAAGAGAGTTTGAGGAGGTAAAAATAGTTCTATTTTGGGCGTGTGAAATTAGAAATGGCATAAGGATAGAACATGTTATATAAAACTGTCTAGCAAGCAGCTATAAAGGCTGAACTGGTATTGAAAAATATCCATATTTTTGAGGTATTTACATTGAAGTGAAAGATAAAGCCACAATAAACCAACAATTTTATCAAAAACAGTATGTATGATGGAAAGAGAGTGGTGGACAAAAACCTCAGACAAACACTTATTTATGAGTCAGAGAAAGTGTTAGTCATTCAGAAATTGAGAAAGTGGCTTTAAACTTTTTAATATTACTTTAGTAAAATATCCAAAATGACAAAATACAAACTATTTCATTTGTTTTGAGAGTATATCATTTCCCCTTCCCTTTCCTTCCACCAAACCCTTTCATATACCCATACTCTATTTTTTTTTAATTCATGGCCTTTCTTTCTCATTAATTGCTATTACATGCAGAATATATGTTAATTAACTTTCTTGTAAGTATGTTTTCAGAGCTGACTACTTGATATCAGGTAACTCATTGGTTCCCTTCAAAAGACTATGTTTCCCTCTCAGCGTTCCTTAGCTGTTTGTAGTTCTTTGTGTCGGGTTGAGACCATGTTAGCACATCTATATTTGTACCTTCCTCATTCAGCTCAAATTTAGAGTAATTTTGATGAGATTTTATGTACTCAGCTTCTGTCATTTCTAGGAGGCAGAGTCCCCCAGGAAACTCCCTGATCCTATTCCTCTTACAATCTTTTGGCCTTCTTCCACCATCATCTCTGAGCTTTAGGTGCTGGAGTGTTTTGTAGATATATTCATTGGGATTAGGCCCCACAACACTGCATTATGATTTCTTGTGGTTTTCTGTAATGGTTTCCCTCTGTTGCAAAGAAAAGTTTCCTTGATAAATGGCAAGAACTATACTTATGTTTGGGTATAAATACACATATATATAAATTGTTGTTAGGGATTTAGTAAATTAGTAGTTGTAGATTCTTCATCTATAACCACGCCTCTACTAGCACTGAATAGTTAGGTATGCTTCCAGTACTAGGCATTGTTTCCCATTTGTTGAATGGGTCTTAAGTCCAACTAGAGAGCTTTGGTTACCAACAAGGTACAAGGACTGCTGCTGCTGCTGCTATAATCTTAGTGCAATTGTGCCATGGTTGCTGATCTGGTTCATAAGCTTCTTAGCTGGGTAGGAATGTTGGTTGCCTCCCTCCATTTGAAACTTTCATGCTGACTTCTGCCACCATGAAAAGCTAGTCCCCAGGGAGGAAGGCACTAGCTCCATTCTAGCTCTGGGCCAACCACGGGAAACAGCAATAATCTGTGAGTTAATGAGAGTCTCCTGAATAATCCTGACCAATATTTCAAATGTGGGCTTCTTGTGTCTGGTTTTGGAATTGTTGTTAGGTGGGTTTTGGCTGTTGGAGGGAGCTTTGTCAGCCCACACAGGACAGTTTGGTCAAACTATATATACTTATTTATACACAGAAGCATGCACATTATAGGTAGGTTTTGTTTTCTTGTTTGTTTTGGTTTGGGGGGTGGATTGTTTTGTAAATAGCTAATACTATAATTCCTTATAGATTTTTCACACATCCATGATAGGGATCTGATTGGGTAAGTGGAAAGGGGGTAGGGAAAGTGAAAGTAACAGGGTATAATTAATCTGACCTGGGAGATGGGAAATGGGGGATCATCAGAGAGAGGGAAGGTAGCTAAATTCAGGAGGAGGATAAAATAACTATAGCTTCACTTTTTTTCCCAATTTTTATTAGATATTTTCTTCATTTACATTTCAAATGCGATCCCGAAAGTCCCCTATACCCTCCCCCATCCCGCCATGATCCCCTACCCACCCATTCCCACATCTTGGCCCTGTATTGGGGCATATAAAGTTTGCAAGACAAAGGGGCCTCTCTTCCCAATGATGGCCAACTAGGCCATCTTCTGCTACATATGCAGCTAGAGACATGAGCTCTGGGGGTACTGGTTAGTTCATATTGTTCTTCCACCTATAGGGTTGGAGACTCCTACAGCTTGGGTACTTTCTCTAGCTCCTCCCTTGGGAACCCTGTGTTCCATCTAATAGCTGACTGTGAGCATACACTTATGTGTTTGCCAGGCACTGGCGTAGCCTCACACGAGACAGCTATATCAGGGCCCTTTCAGCAAAATCTAGCTTCACTTTTAAAGACCAAAGCATACTGACTTTTCTTATTGCAAAGAAAAATGACCATAGGTTAATACATAGGCGTTACCAAAGCTATAGTTTAGCTCTTTGGGATTTCATCCTAGATGACTTTTAGAAATATTACAGATAGGAAAAACTCTTTTCCTCAACACTGCATCTACCATTTAAAATTCTTTGAGAATTTCAATATTCTTTGAATATATTCACACCTCAGCTCCTTTCCTTATCACCCTCCCAATCCTTTTATCTCTTCCTACACAATTTTGAGATTACTACTTTTGTTTTTTTCTTGCTTTGTCACCAAGTCTAATTTGTTGTACAACTATTCTTGGGATTAAGACTTGCTGTGTTATGTGGTCAGACTACCAGAAGCCATATCAGTAAAACACCCCCAACTCTTCCTGTCCCAGGAGCCATCAATGACTAGCCTCTTGGCTACTGGTAGGTTACATATTCACCTTCATGCCCTCTATGCTGGGATTTGGTCTGCTGGATTGCATGCAGGTTTTACTGCATACTATCCATCATTTTGATCAGCTCAATTACTACAGTCTTGTTTGTGTTCCTGCCATCATTAATTTGGGAAAGAGAATGCTTATCTTTTTAATTGTAAAGTGCCCAGTTATTATCAGAATTTCCTAATATTTTCATTTGTTTATATGGGACTATGAGTTATAATAGAGAACTAAGTACAAAAACAAAGGGAATATGTGGATGGGCATAACCATAGTAGACAGCTATCATGGCTTGACAAAGAAAAAACAGAAACATAAAGTAAGTAAATGACTCTCATAAGTAGACAGCTACTTGGCAATAAAAACTGTAACTATGAAATATCTGTCTTTCAATGTAGTTAATTACTGGATCTCTGTGCTATGATACTTAATGCCTCTAGATTCTACAATCAGCCATACTCTACATAGCAAAACAAAACTTTTTCTTTCAGCCAGACAACTGTAATTAGTAGATTAAAAAAATAATGGCAATGTTTATAGTTACCTCACAGAGTTGTCGTGAGTACCATAATAACAGTTTGCCTATGAACATCAAGTGTCATGGAAATGTTGGTAAATTATAAAACATGTAAATGCTAGCAGTTATCATTATCCATAGACTAAAGTGGAAGCAGATGAAATTAGATGACCCCCTAAGATTCTTTTCTATTTAACAAATGGCCCATTTCTGTGTATTTTATTTTATTTTATTTTATTTTATTTTATTTTATTTTATTTTATTTTGCTTTTATTGTCTTCATATATAGTCATTTTCCCTCTATGTCACACAGTGATACACTATATCCACATATTTGAATTATAATTGCTTTTACAATATATTATCTGTTTAGAAGGCTAAGAGACATCAATCAGTAATACCATGACACATTAAGGATGAGTATTTAACATAGTATCAGGGTCTCTTACTTAACTTTTATTAATTAGTGGAATGTTTAGTTTTTATCACATTTCATGGGCACTAAATTCTGATAAACACATTGAATGATTAGACTGTCATATATTACTTAGTATTCTAAAGAAATAAATGCACAGACCATTCAAGAGATAGGAAAGTAAAATGGAGCCAAATACAATTTAAAATGGAAGAAGATATAATGCAAGAAAGAAAACTTACACAAGCATACATATGATAAAAAAAATGATGACCACAGAAAACAAAACCAAAAATACCAAGTGGAACTACATCAATGTAAATTTCTGCATAACAAAATAATTTATCATTGAAACATTGAATTAGCAGCACATGTGAATCCTTGGGTTCCATACTTAGAACTCCCAGACCAAATTAAAAACGAGAGTAGGGGAGGCCCTCGGTTCTTGAAGGCCAGAATAGAGAAGACTAGGGTGGCAATGCAGGAGTGGGTGGGTGGTGGGGAATCACCCTCATAGAGGCAGGTGGAGAGGAGATGGGATAGGGGGTTTGTGGAGGGGAAACTGAGAAGGGACATAACATTTGAAATGTAAATAAATAAAATAACCAATAAAAAAACTGGAGTAGGAGACAGAAAATATTTGCAAATAAAATATCCATAAGAAATTGTTACCTAAAATACACAAGAAACGTGCATGTTAATGACTAAAATTCCATAAAACATAAAATCCAAATAA
Source organism: Mus minutoides (assembly GCA_902729485.2). Classification (NCBI taxonomy): domain Eukaryota; kingdom Metazoa; phylum Chordata; class Mammalia; order Rodentia; family Muridae; genus Mus; species Mus minutoides. The sequence goes on from LR755127.1 coordinate 5,739,085, forward strand.
TCCAATGAAAATTGAGCAAAGGATCTCAGCAGACATTTTTTTTTTCCAAAACAGATACAAATGGCTGATACTACAAATCGACATGGAGACTTAACATCAAAATGAGGTTTTATCAGCATTCTGACTTATGATGGCAATTATCAGATGTCAAAAATCTTGTCAATGCCAGAAACAACTATATTTTCTTGTATACATAAATATTAATAGACCCATATGTTTACATATAAAAAGGTCACCTAACAGGCTGTCTGATAACATTCCATACTAATTTTTGGTTAACCAAAATTAAGAATCATAATGCAATGTTTACAAATAATACTTACACATTTAGAAAATTTCATAAACATGAACTAGAAGAGACATGCTAATGCTAATCTGTGTCTTTGAGGAAAAGCTCTAAGCAGAAACGGAACCTATATAAGGATTTTTCTGACATAAGATGAAATTTTAAGGTGCTAATGTGAAGTGCTGGACCATGTGTGTGCCTGTGAACTGTGCTATGCTCCACTTCTTTCTGCCACTTAATGTTTTTAAAATTCTAAAACAAAATAGGAAAACAGCATCACCTATATTTTCCAGTGTAGGATACAGAGGCAGTAGTGAAAGGGACAAAATAGGCATTTCAAAGAGAGCACTAGAAATGGTATTTTATATTAATTGTGACATTGGCAGGCTCTCACTCATTGTCATTTACAAGCTATTCATTACTTTAAAATACAAAAATTAATTACAAAGTACAGTTCTGAACTGTCTTGAGGCAATAGATTCCATAAAGTAACAATCATGAAGTAATAGGAAGGCTGAAAACTTCTTCTGGCAGTGAATATGGTTAATTCTGTCATACCTTATAAGATATTAACTTGTAATAGTCTATGCCATTTCAGTCCAATAACACCATCTAAAATGAAGCCAAATGCAGGTGTAACCATTTTATTTTTTTTTACTTGAAAAGGAAATAGTAATGTTACAATAGTTGGATGGGTAGATAAACCCTTTAACATATAAAATTATGGGGTGTAGAGAAAAAGGCTAATTATTTAGAAAACTGATCAGATCCCCCAAACTCCAAAGGATTTCAAATTTTCAAGATGTAACTAAAATGACTAGAAAATTGATTATATTAAGACCATAATTTCTGTCATTGTAATATCTTTTATGTTCAGACTCAGGAAGCAGTGACTTAATTTCCATAATGAATTATATTTGTTTATTCTGCATGTGTTGAGTCAAGTCTTAATCTTTCCTATTAAACTACCAATACTTTCAAAAGGGGACATTATAGACAACTACCTTATCCATTTAATTTCTCTAGGTGTCCCATTTGTTCTATGAAGTTAATTCAACTTACAGATATTTCATTATGCTGATTCTCAATGTTCACTTTCTATAATCAATATTTTACAGATGAGATCTAAGAATATAACTTTCAGAATCATCATTTGAAAACAAAATGTGTACTCACCAAACTCATAGTACATTAAGTTTCTTCCCATTTTCATTTTATACCAAACGATTGTTTCACAGCTTCAAAAACATTCTGAATATGATTTTAATTTTAAACTTTAATGTACACCATCTCAGTAGACATTTATAATAAAAATGATTGAGCCTTTATCCTCATGAAGTTTTGTATTACATAAGAGATGTCAAGAATTTTTTATTCACACAGTGAAGGTAACATTTTTGTAATACAAAGCTTTTCTAGCTTCCAGATGTTCAAGATACTTATAATAAAGACAATCTAACATATCCTAAAGAAAAAAATTCTATAGGTTAGCAGTGCAGGAGATTTTTTCCCCCTTGTGACAGTTTTAACTAAATAGTTCAAGCAAAAATAAACACCATGCACTATCACAAAAGATATACATTAAATATTAATTCTGCATGATTTCTCATCTAGTTGGAAGAAAACTGATGCTACTCGGTCATCAGTGGGAACAGAGGCCCTTGGTCTTGTGAAGATTATATGCCCCAGTATAGGGGAATGCCAGGGCCAGGAAGCAGGAGTGGGTGGGTTGGAGAGCAGGGCGGGGGTAGGGTATAGGGGATTTTCTGGGGGGAAACAAGGAAAGGGGATAACATTTGAAATGTAAATAAAGAAAATATCTAATAAAAAAGGAAAAAAGAATGTATTCAAAGAAATTCCAACTATTAGTATTTTTAAAAACTCATTAACCCATATATCTTTTATCTATTTAAATTGTATTTTCTCCAAGTAAAATCATTTATTTTCAGTAATTGCAGTATTTTAAAAGTACTATTTTTCAGGTACTCTTATTAAATTCTAGGTTTATGACACTGAAGACAGAACTGTTAAGTCCTAATAAATCTGAGCAATAATAGAAGCCTAATTATAGGTTTACTTTGGTATGCCTTCAAGAAATATTCTATACACCAAGTTTTTTAATACTCACATTTAATGATCGTGAGGTTGAATGTAATGCTTAGGCAAAATTTAATAAACCATTTATTTCCTAATAGATCACACTGAAACATTTCTGAATACACAGTGTTTTTTGAAACAGAAGAAAAATGTTCTAGAGTGGCTGAATTTAGTCATGCACACATAATATGTTGTGGCAAATAAACTGTGAGTTGATGTATAATGTCTTATTTTAATATAAAAGCTCTATGAAAAAGCACAGTTCACTGTGTTCTATCTTACCTGCCATCATGGCCAGCAATATTGTACAAGAGGCTGCCCTCTCACACCTGGGTCTGAAGTGAATAAATTATATAGTAGAGCTAACAGTGCAGGGTGGATGTGGAATATGAGCACTTTATTGAAACCACTAACACTTTACGATTGCTACTGAAGCATAATCTAATTTATCTTGAATGATATAATCCCCCATCAAATACAAAGGAAAAATAAGATATGCATTTGAATATACAACAAATACAGTTTTAAAAAAGTCATTAAATTTCTAGCCTATTTTTTCATTTCAGGAAACATGGGTGCAATTGTTTTCAGAGGTTCTGAGTCATCCCTCACAATGTAAAACGGCATCAGGCTCAGGTTACTGCCGCCTTCATTGTAGGTGCCATTTCCCCATTCTGTGTTCATCAAAAGTTTAATCTCATTTTTATAAGTTTGATTCGAACTCACATCTAATTACTGAATTCGTATCAGTTATTTAGGCTGATACCATTAGCTATAATTTCAATTATTTTACTCATTAGAACCTAATTTCACCTGAATTACCTAGTTGATGTTGGTGGTCATTCAGACTCAACCTAAGGCACTGTTATTAAAAAAAAAAAAAAAAAACATCTCTAACTAGTAACTTTATATTTTTGTTACTTTGCTGATTTCATCTTATATGGGTATGAAAAAGCTATTTCATACAACCTGTGAGATGAAATATGTAATCATAACATTATTCAGGCATAAACTGACACATAATAAATGATTAAAATATTATTTGTTATCCTTGGTTATTCAGTTAGTTCCTATCCTTGTCTGTTTCTACCATGACAGTTTAGCATTGGCTCTCCTTTAATTACAAGTGCATAATATATTTGATGCTACTATTAACCTTAAGTGAAATTCTTTGCAAAAAAAAAAAAAAAAGCCATGAAAGTAGAGACTAAGTCCTGAGAGTAAGTGATGTCTGAGTGTTGAATTACTAACCAGGACATTTGTACCACCACACCTAGGGTCAAGAAAACATTCAGGAAGGACGGACTCAAGAAAGGTACTAGCTGGAAAATGGGGAGAAGGCCTATAAAATGCTATGTTATTACAGCCCATACAAATTATGATTTTACAGCAAAAGCAGCACCTGCCTGCCTTGGGCCTACGCAAAACTGGGCCTGTCAATAGTCAATAATGTATTGGGGTGGGTCTCATGGGGCCCTTATCCTTCCTAGTGAGCTATGGATGAATTCAGAGGGAGGACAGACATTACCTACAGTTATGTACCCACTGATGAGCCTAGTTCTTATGGATAGCTCTAGATTCATGGTAACACAGATGACCCTGGTTATACTTAGCAAGTTAAAAAAAAAACAAAACAAAAATAAATGAATAGCAGAAAGAGACTTAAAAGGAGGAAGGAGAGGCAAAAAGGAGTAGTGGAGAAGGTTCTAAGAGAGGGTGGCAGGTGACAAGCAGAGCACCATATACATATGTATGCATATGTATGTATGTTTGAAACTCTTATGCAACAACTTAAATTAGTTATAATTAAAATAACATATCTAATGTTCCAAAGAATAAATATAATCACTTTAGACATATATTTACTGCAGAGACTGTGCGCTGTAAACGTGTGTGTGTGAGAGAGAGTGTGTTAAGTCCTACAACATAGTCTGATTTAATCTTGGATGGTAGCCAAGCATTGGTACTTGTAAAGCTCATTTTTTAAAATTCTAAGATAAAGTTAAACTTAAGAATAAGCAGGCAAGTGAGGCTTTGTCAGTGCCTGACAAATACAGAAGTGGATGCTCACAGTCATCTATAGGGTGGAACACAGGGTCCCCAATGTAGGACCTAGAGAGAGTACCCAAGAGCTGTAGGGGTCTGCAACCCTATAGATGGAATAACAATATGAACTAATCAGAACCCCCAGAGCTCGTGTCTCTAGCTGCATATGTATTAGAAGATGGCCTAGTCGGCCATTATTGGGAAGAGAGGCCCCTTGGTCTAGCAACCTTTATATGCTCCAGTACAGGGGAATGGCAGGGCCAAGTGGAGTGGGAGTGGGTGGGTAGGGGAGCAGGGCAGGGGGAGTGTATAGGGGACTTATGGGATAGCACTTGAAATGTAAATGAAGAAAATATCTAATAAAAAAAAAGAAGAAAAAATAAAAAGAATAAGCAGGCAAGCAGGGTAGTGGTGGCGCACGCCTTTAATCCCGGCACTTGGGAGGCAGAGGCAGGCAGATTTCTGAGTTTTGAGGCCAGCCTGGGCTACTGAGTGAGTTCCAGGACATCCAGGGCTACACAGAAACCTCCACCCCCCCCCCAAAAAAAAAAGAGTAAGCAGGCAGATTAAAGTCCTGAACCATGTCACACTTATGTTACATCCCTAACTTTGAATTTCCTCACTTATAAAATTGACTGAAGTGAAACTTAACGGTTCTTTGGAAAGTTGTTTGGATGGTGTTTTACTGGGGCAAACATGTGAAGGAACGTTTCCTTAAAGTGGACACAGGTGTGAAAGGCTAAGGCAGACTCGTGAAGGAACATTTCCATGAAGCAGACACAGGAGAGAGGATGTTCTGCTAAAGCAAGAACATGAAAGTATAAGTGATGAAAGATTATTTCCTAACGACATGGACGTATTGGTCAGCCTTACATTGTGTAGTTGAGCTGCATTTGTCAGGACTCCATAGAGAGAAACGCACCAAAAAACTTCTGGTGGTGTGCTGCAGTTTGTTGCAGCTTCCGAGGACTGGGGGTGGGGTGGGGAGGGGTGATTGGATGCATGTGCTCAGGCAAGAGCTGTGATGAGGCTAGGTACATGGAAGACCCGTGATGTCTGGAGGGATAAATAGGTCTCCATGGAGTGATGGAGACAGAACTTGGCTTGCTGGTACAGGCTAAGCCCTGGCTGTTTCTCCTAGGTTATGTCACTGCTGCTGTTGCTAACCAGACTCTACCAAACTGGACTGTGTTTGCAAGTGGATCGAGCTGCCACTGCCTGCTACTCTGTAAATTAAACTGCTAAGTTCCAGACAACACAGATGGGAGTTGCTCCAAAAAATCTTTCTAAACAGGTCCACTTCTTTCATATCCTTTCTTTACTACCACCTCTGGTGGGTGGTGGGTTACAAGAACAATCATTAAAAATAAGATTTTAAAAAGTTAAAGTTATAATTGTCAGTAACCAAGTGTAAATGTGTATGTGTATAATCCTAGCAGTTGGGAATTTGGGGAAGGAAAATTATGAATTTTAGGGCAACATGGGGTAGCTTCTTATACCCTATCTCAAACAATGAGATAATGATACTTGATATATCTCCTTAACTTGGCTTTTGGGAAAAACATGTTGTAATGTTGTGAAAGCACCATGCTAACTTCAAAATAGAAATGTTATAGCCTACATATTAAATTGTATATAGTCCTTTCCTTGGCAGTGATTGAAAACAAGAAAATCAGGAGGAATAGGATTTTCCCAGATGACAGGATATGAGAGAGTTTTAAAAAGTGCCCAGAAGAGAAAGATCATTCCTAGTAGAAAGCTGAGGAACTGTCCAGAAATGGAGTATTTGTGTATGCAATTTAGGTGAAAAGAACCACAGCATGTACTGAATAGTCTTTGAGTTGAAAAGGGAAGTAGAAAACAGAAAGGCATTAAAAAGGAAATTAAAAGTTGTTATGTTGGTAACTCCTGAATAGCATCACAGTAGATTAATACATATGTAAACCAGAGCCAATACAGAGTTAGCTATGCAAGATTCAGAACAAATAAAGATCCTGGTATTGATATTTTGATCTCCCACACAGTTTCTTTAAAACTCATATTGTATGCAGCATTGTTGAGGGACATTATATTCCATATTTAAGACTGAGATTTCCAAGTTTAATATGAGATCAAAACTGTTGCTTTGAAGCTGAAAAATGATTCTAAGTGATACTAGGAATGCACATATGGATTTGGAATGGGAAAAAGTAGATTGGACTATTATGAGAAAAAATTTCCATAACTTCAGATCAAATATCTTCCCTGAACCCTGGTCTTTTTTCATAGTAATTACTATCTTTCTCACTTCCTCAAATCACTATGAAGGATGCTTGTGTTGCCACCATTGTTTTTTAACTCTTCTCCTTAAAGGCAAAAAGATTGAGAGGAAATGGAATAGGAATAAGCTACTGTAAAATATGTATTACCTCAAGACCCAGCTACATAATTCCTGGGCATATACCCAAAAGATGCTCTACCATACCCCAAAGACAGGTGCTCCATTATGTTCACAACAGCCCTATTTGTAAAAGACAGAAGCTGGAAATAGCCAGATGTCCCTCAGCCTAAGACTGGATACAGACAACATGGTATATCTACACAATGGAATATTATCCAGCTATTAAAAATGAAGACATCATGAATTTTGCAGGCGAATGAATGGAACTAGAAAATACCATACTGAATGAGGTACTCCAGACCTAGAAAGAAACGTATGGCATCTACTCATAAATGGATATTAGCTATAATGTACATTAACTATGTTACATGTTACAATCCATAGACCTAGAGAAGCTAAGTAACAAGGATGGCCCAATTCAGTCACTTGAATCTCATTCAGAATGGAAAATAGAATAGACATCAGGGGAAGATGCAGGGTGGGAACTGGGGGAAAGAGTTAGGAAGGGGAGAAGGAATGATCAAGTCAGGGGAGGTCAGAGAGAATCAATTGGGGGCTGCATCTTTAGGACAAGCTAGAAATCTAGAGCAATGGTAACTCCCAGGAATTTATGACGGTGTCCCTGGCTATGATTCCTAGCATCGGAGGATGTGGAACCTGAAAGTGGGCCATCTCCTGTAATCAGAAAAGACCTCTAATGGAGGGATTGGGACACCAACCCAGCCACAAAACTGTAGACCCACAGTTTTTCCTGTCTACAAGATGAGCAGAGATAAAGATAGAGCAGAAATAGAGGTAATAGCCAACCAATGACTGTCCCAGCTTTAGACCCACACCATCCATGATAGGGAGTCCATTCTTGACCCTGTTAATGATATTCTGCTCTACTTGTAAACAGGAACCTAGCATAATTGTCTTCTGAGAGGCTTTACCCAGCAACTGATGGAAACAGATTCAGATACCCACAGTCAAACATTAAGCTGAGCTTGGGGAATCCTATTGAAGAGAGGGAGGAAGTATAGAAAGAGCCAGAGGGGTCAAGGACATAAGAAAACCTTCAGGATCAACTAACTTGGGCCCATAAGGTCCTACAGAGACTGAACCATCAAAAAGAGAGCTTATGTGAGATGGACCTAGCACATATGTAACAGTTGTGTATCTCAGTTTTCATGTGGGACCCCCTAACAACAGGAGCAGAGGCTGTCTCTCAGTCTGTTGCCTGCCTTTCGATCTCCTTTCCATAACCGGGCTGCCTTGTCTAGCCACAATAGGAGAAGTTGAATCTAGCACCATTGCAACTTGGTTTGCTACACAAGTTGATATCCATGGGAGGCCTCCCCTTTTCTGTGGAGAAAGGGAGTATGGAAGGATGGGGTTAGGGGAAAGGAGAGGTAGGAGAGGAGGGCAAGAAGATGGGGGGGATGAGAGGGAGAAGGAGGGCAAGAAGCAATCAGGATATAAAGTAAAAAAAAAAAAACTAGTGCAATTTAAATAATAAAGATAAAATACAAACAACTGAGAAATATAAGAATGTACAAATCATTTGCTACGACTAAAATGCATTAAAACTGCTGGAGATTTTTGTCATGCCCAGTTAGATTGACCAAGATGAATAGATAAAATTGTGAGTATATGGAAAAGAAGGAAGAATATGTACAACTAACATTGTATGCATCATAACCACCATATAAATGGAATGTAAAACTAGTATTTTCTTGTTAGTTCCCTTTCAGGTCTTTGTTAGTATCAAGGTAGTTACTAAATCTAACTTAAATTTCTAGAACCTACTTTTGGTGATTTTTTAAAGAGAAAGGGTAGGTATTTCTATTAGCAATCATTTATGTGCCATGTACTAGCTATGTTGGGGCCTTTTACTTTCACTAGGTCTGACATAGAAAAAACCTTAAAAAATGTATTGGTATTACTTTTGGCTTGAAATTTTAGAAAGAGTAATCACCATATGTTGCAAATGGTAGCACACGGGGGAATATCTTCTGAGGCTTATTTTATTTCCCATGAGGGTCATGATCCATTAACATACTTTTCTACATCTGTTCACTTATGCCTAACATTCGGCATCTGTTTCTTTACACATAACATAAGCATAATGTTTAAAGATACTTCTTAGGACTTTTGAGAAATATTTAAAAGCTTTAAATAGGTGAATTATATAATAAAATATGTAACAAATCAGTTTAGGGGTTGAATGAAAATGGAAATACAAATACAATAAGCAAGAAAATATTTTGAGAAAATGACACAATGCTTCATAAACTATATAACTTAATATAGGTGCATTGTAGTAAACTTATATATGGGTATACAATCAAATGTCCATCATCAGAAGAAAAAAATGTATTAGTGAATATGAACAGAACACAATATTATATTCAGTGAAATGAACTACAAGTCAAATAAAAATTTAGGAACATATCAAGTGAAAAATGTGAGATACTTAGTGATAGTATTTTCCTAAAGCTTAAAGATAAGAATCATTAAATGCCTTTAGTGAAGTATTATATATGAATATTTAAAGTCAAAAATTCAGTATGACAAAACCCATGAAAGAGGGTAGGCATACAAGATGCAGGAATAGCTCAATAATTAAAATGCTATTAGCACTCCAACTACTAAATTTACAAGGTAGATTTATGTGATATTTATTATTATGTCTATAGGAAACATGTAACATACTCTTCTGTATATATGGAATATTGCACAACACTATAATACAAAACTTAACTATAATATATTAAATAAGGGTAATGTCTGAGAACTAGTATACTGTCATTTCCCCCTCTAAGAGAATTTTTTAAAATATACGTATGTGCCATATTTATTTATGTATGAATTTTAATAGCAATAGAATGGCAAAAGATGAAAGTTACAAAATGATTCCCTGATTATGTTCTTGTGAAACATATTAAAGGCAGATATAGTGGTGCAGCCCACAATTATAAATAATTTGGAATATGTGTCAAAGACATCACTTGAGTGACCAGCTTGGACAACATAACCAGAGGGAGAGTGACACAAGGTATTAGATGGAGGAGAATGAGAGAGCAGTGGGAGAAAGAGAAAGAGGGGGAGAGAGACGGAGGTGGGGAGGGAACGGGTAATGAGAGAGAGAGAGAGAAAGAGAGAGAGAGAATAAATAAGAAACAAGAGTTTTACAAGCATGTCTATAGAAATGAGAAGTATTGAGAGAGTAACTCAAGAGATGTGATAGAAGGGATGGAATGAGACATTTGTCAAAGGAGCAGGGCAGTGGAAATAAAATCAACCTTTGCTTGATATATTTTTACATTGCTTTAACAATTACAAAAATAGAAAGATCACTAATAAATTGAAATAGTGACACAAAGCATAATTAGCTTAGCAAAAATTGTTTTACTTTGGAGTAAATTAAGACAGTAAAGGTATCTAATTTCATTTTATCATTATAAGTACTTTAGAGAATTTCAGAAGAATCATAATATTTTTTCACATTTTTTATTAGACATTTTCTTCATTTACATTTCAAGTGCTATCCCATAAGTCCCTTATACCCTCCCCCTGCCCTGCTCCCCTACCCACCCACTCCCACTTCTTGGCCCTGGCATTCCCCTCTACTGGGGTATATAAAGATTGCTAGACCAAGGGCCTTTCTCCCCAATAATGGCCAACTAGGCCATCTTCTAATACATATGCAGCTAGAGACATGAGCTCTGGGGGTTCTGATTAGTTCATATTGTTGTTCCATCTATAGGGTTGCAGATCCCTACAGCTCTTGGGTACTCTCTCTAGGTCCTACATTGGGGACCCTGTGTTCTGCCCTATAGATGACTGTGAGGATCCACTTCTGTATTTGTCAGGGACTGTCAAAGCCTCACAGGAGACAGCTATATTAGGGTCCTTTCAGCAATATCCTGCTGGCGTATGCAATAGTGTCTGCATTTGGTGGCTGGTTATGTGTTGGACCACCCGGGTGGGGCATTCTCGGGATGGTCCATCCTTTCATCTTAGCTCCAAACTTTCTCTCTGCACCTCCTTCCATGTATATTTTATTCCCTATTCTAAGGAGGAATGAAGAATCCACACATTGGTCTTTCTTGATTTTCTTGTGTTTTGGAAACTTTATCTTGGGTATTTTAGGTTTCTGGGCTAATATCTACTTATCAGGGAGTGCATATCAAGTGACTTCTTTTGTGATTGGGTTACCTTACTCAGGATGATATCCTCCAGATACATCCATTTGCTCAAGAATTTCATAAATTCATTCTTTTTCATGGCTGAGTAGTACTCCATTGTGTAAATGGACCACATTTTCTGTATCCATTCCTCTGTTGAGGGACATCTGGGTTCTTTCCAGCTTCTGGATATTTTATAAATAAGGCTGCTATGAACATAGTGGAGCATGTGTCCTTGTTACCAGTTGGAACATCTTCTGGGTTTATGTCCAGTAGAGGTATTGCTGGATCTTTCGGTAGTACTATGTCCAGTTTTCTGAGGAACCGCCAGACTGATTTCCAGAGTGGTTGTACCAGCTTGCAATCCCACCAGCAATGGAGGAGTGTTCCTCTTTCTCCACATCTTCGCCAGCATCTGCTGTCACCTGAACTTTTGATCTTAGCCATTCTGACTGGTGTGAGGTGGAATCTCAGGGTTGTTTTGATTTGCATTTCTCTGATGATTAAGGATGTTGAACATTTTTTCAAGTGATTCTCAGCCCTTTGGCATTCTTCAGTTGAGAATTCTTTGTTTCCTCTAAGAGAATTTAACTAGTGCAGTATATACCATCTATCTTTTTAGTACAGATAATACTACAATCTGTACCTTTAAAAGTCTTTTGGCATGATGACTTTGAGAAATTCCTAGCATTTAAAATTTATTTATTCATACTCTCATCTAAAGCCTTAGAAAATATGCAGCACAAGGGCTGGACCTAGAGCCCCCAGCACATTTGTAGCTAATGTGCAGCTTGGTCTTCATGCAGGTCCCCCAACACCTGTAGCAGGAGGTTATCCTGAATCTGTTGCCTGCCTGTGGACTCTGTTCCCCAACTGGGCTGGCTTCAGTGGAAGAGGATGTGCCTAGTCCTGCAGTGACTTGAAGCTCCTGGGTGAAGTGATACCCATGGGGGAACTTCCCCCTTCTCAGAGGTAAAGGGGAGGGGTGAGGGTGAGGGTATATGAGGGAGGACTGGGAGGAGAAGAAGGAGCTGCAATCAGGATGCAAAATGAATGAATAAATTAAGAAAATATGAAAAATGAAAAATGCAGTTCTTAATGATCAAAGATAATGAAACTTTCTTATGCCTGTGTAATTCTATTTTAACATTCTCGTTACACATAAGCCTTTGAAAGATACAATTGTATATATATTTAATATACTATCAACTTTGCAAATTCCACTTTTATATGTGTATCCAGATAAAATCTTCAAGTTATTTTACTACTATCTCTAATACTTCCATTATCTGACTTTTGATCAGATAATATTATCAGACTTTTGATTAGGATAAACTGAAAAGATATAAATAATGCTTCTTAATAATTAAAGCAGCTGAAGAAAATTTAAAGGATAAATATTATGTGAAATGAATTAAAACTATTAGTTTAAATAGAAAGGAAAAATAGAACCAAATTTCATACGATCTGAGTATGCAAAACTAGTATAATTCCTATTGCTTTAAAATTATCTATAAGGCTTGCCCTAGTTTTCGGTCTGAAATGCCCCAGTTTCTATACCAAGCGCTCCAATTCAATTTTCAGGTCACCTAGAATGTCTGATTCATGAAGGCTTAAACACTAACCCTGAGCATGCAGTAAAAGTATTTAAAGCTGTGTTTGAAATGACTATGAGACTACTCTGGCTTAGCTTTTCATGCCATAACACTGCATGAACTAAAGAATATATTCTGCCTATTCAAGCACAACTTAGATGGCCATTTTATTTCTCTACATGTATATAATTAAAGTTTGATTTTTACTAACATCTTTAAAACACAAATTTTATATGACTATTATAAATGTACCATTAAAATAATGTATGTGTTCAAATCTAGGTGATTTATAAATATATGAGTGGCAAGTTCATATATAACAAACATTAATTTCTCATTACATTTTCAGTGTGGATGTTTTAAGAAATATTCCAGAATACTAATAATGTATATGTACATTAAAATATAAAGATGTCCTAAACTTAACCAAATCATTTTTAATTATTTTTTCTTTTCTTTTCTTTTCTTTTCTTTTCTTTTCTTTTCTTTTCTTTTCTTTTCTTTTCTTTTTTTTTTTTGGTTTTTCGAGACAGGGTTTCTCTGTATATCTCTGGCTGTCCTGGAACTCACTTTGTAGATCAGGCTGGCCTCGAACTCAGAAATCCGCCTGCCTCTGCCTCCCAAGTGCTGGGATTAAAGGTGTGCGCCACCAATTCTTTTTTCAAGACAGGGTCTTACTATGTAGTTGTGACTATACTGGAACTCACTATGTGGACAGGGCTGGCGTCAAACACACAGCTATCCACTTGCCTCTGGTGACATTAAAGGCATGCGACACTATGTTTGGCTTCCAAATTATATTTCTTCTAATATTTTTAAAATTTTATTAGATATTTTCTACATTTACATTTCAAATGCTATCCCAAAACTCCCCTATACCCTCCCCCTGCCCTGCTCCCCTACCCACCCACTCCCACTTCTTGGCCCTGCCATTCCTCTGTACTGGGGCATATAAAGTTTGCTAGACCAATTTTCCCAATAGTGGCCGACTAGGCCATCTTCTAATAAATATGCAGCTAGAGACATGAGCTCTGGGGGTTCTGATTAGTTCATATTGTTGTTCCACCTATAGGGTTGCAGACCCCTTCGGTTCTTGGGGATTCTCTCTAGCTCCTCCATTGGAGGCCCTGTGTTCCTTCCTAGAGATGACTGTGATCCAGCAATACCTCTCCTGGGCATATACCCAGATGTCCCAACTGGTAACAAGGACACATGCTCCACTATGTTCATAGCAGCCTTATTTATAATAGCCAGAAGCTGGAAAGAACCCAGATGTCCTTCAACAGAGGAATGAATACAAAAAATGTGGTACATTTACACAATGGATTACTACTCAGCTATTAAAATCAATGAATTTATGAAATTCTTGGGCAAATGGATGGATCTGGAGGATATCATCCTGAGTGAGGTAACCCAATCACAAAAGAAGTCACTTGATATGCACTCACTGATAAGTGGATATTTGCCCAGAGACCTAGAATACCCAAGATACAACTTCCAAAACACAAGAAAATCAAGAAGGAAGACCAATGCATGGATACTTCATTCCTCCCTAGAATAGGGAATAAAATATACATGGAAGGATGTTCAGAGACAAAGTTTGGAGCTAATACGAAAGGGTGGACCATCCAGAGACTGCCCCACCTGGGGTCCATCCCATAATCAGCCACCAAACGCAGACACTACTGCATAAGCCAGCAAGATTTTGCTCAAATTATTTAAGTCACTCATTTTAGAAAATTTAAAATTTTTCATAACTATTCAACAGAAAAAATAAGCAGAGTAGCAGTCTTTTGAGCTTCTGATGAAGTAAGAAACTAGCTCAGTTTAAGGGTTTTCAAAATCTCGTTTGCTCTATAATCCTAATAGCCATTTATTAAGTTGCTATGAAATGTTCACATAACGCTCTGTAATAATCTAACAAGATAGTTAATGATACAGTTTTACATATAAATAACATCAAAGATCTGAGGTAATTTATCCAAGTGTATATACCATTCTTCAAAAGCATATTTAGGACAATTAAGCTCAGATCTTCTTTCATGTCTAAGCCTACCACAGTATTTTATTATAAAATATGAGAGGTAAGTTATAGAAAGTTTACATGAAGAATATAAAGGTGGTGATATTCATGTACATGGAATATGACTAAGTAGACTATGACAGATATTGCTAATAATTTCTCAGGCATTTTCTCTGAATAAATCATTGATATAAATTTTAAAATCAATTTCTAACTACAATTTTTACAATGTTCTTTAAGTGTTTAAAAATGGATGCTTTAAAAATGTAAACCACAAATTATAATTCACTGCCATAAAAGTTATAATCTTCTCACAAGCTTGAGTAAAATCCCCAAATTAAATAGATAAAAGTATGTAAATTTCAGTAGGAGTATTTTAAAAGATGTATACTTGACATGTTTGTTTATAATTTTACTTTCAAAATTATAATTGTATAATAGTAAATATAAATTTTTAGTTTCATTTTTATATAAAAGGTATTTTAAATTAACAAAATGTCTACAAAGTACAAATACTTAATTTAAGTGAGATTGCTTCGCAAAATAAAAACATTCTTCAATGTGACTATTTAAAGGGTATCAACAAAATAATACCCCTTTCTTTTCTTAAATATGTATTGATAATGAAGTGAATAAGTATGCAAAGTAAAAAAAAATCAGAAAACAATTCCAAGTAAAATCATATTGTCAGGAATTGAATTTTTAAAGAAAGTTGTCGTTCCAACTGAAAATGATTTAATGTGTTTTACAACACTTGAAATTATTCTCTCAGCATATAAATCAAATATAAGTGTAAATGTTTGCCAAGAAAACGAACAAACACGAATGGGAAAAAATACCTGTAAATTTATGGTTTTAACTGCAATTCTGTTACGTGTCTCTTGTCCAACCTCCTCTTAGACTCCTCTTGTTCTTCCCTGGACACTGAGGTCCATGTTAAAGTCTCATCTATTTGATCCTTCTGTTAACTTTGCGCTAGATATTATCACTTATGATTACAACTGTAGCAGCCATGAAATGAATCACCCAGTAGGAATGATTTAACAGAGCTGGGTTACATTCCCCCAACAAACTGCTTTCAACCTTGTCCCTTGTTCCAAGTATTTTCAACCTCATCAAAGCGTTACCTTTCAAAATGACACTTCTGTGCTC
The DNA here is from genome assembly GCA_902729485.2 of Mus minutoides. Classification (NCBI taxonomy): domain Eukaryota; kingdom Metazoa; phylum Chordata; class Mammalia; order Rodentia; family Muridae; genus Mus; species Mus minutoides. The sequence goes on from LR755127.1 coordinate 5,754,833, forward strand.
ATTTCTTAATTAGTGACAATCTCAGTTTTTGTGTCTCAAGAAGGGAATATTAAAATGGTACAGTAGAATTATTTTAGGTTATACTGATCCCCACGAAGACAGGCATCATGGCAATTATTTCAATTCTGACAAGAAGTGCGTGGGTACCTGCCTCATTTTTCGAATTCAGTTGCTGACAGGGCTCTGAAAGAAGCTTTAGTTCTTTCTGAGAATGCTTTACAGTTAAGATTATTAAAAACAAGTTACCCCATTTTCTTGAGTGTTTTTATAACAAATTTCATGTTGGGGAAAATACCTTTAGAAGCTTCAAACATCCCAACTCAACTAAACACAGAATATATAAAAAATGACATAGATTATATTAGACTAAGTAAATACTCCAAATGGAGTTTTCCAAAGGAAAAATTTGCAGTGCCTTTTCTCCCTAATTGTTGGTTAACATTATTTGAAATAGAAGTGTCCAACATCAATAAGAATTTTCCACTTACTCCCTAGTACCACCCTTCTGTGGTAAAGTGAGAAAAGCCATTTGTGACAGTTTATTTTTAGATATTGATCATCTCATCTTGCTGCAAAGGGAATAAAAATAATTAAAGTTGAGTGAAAAACAATATATTTCAAAGCATAAAACTGTTCAGATGAGATTTCTTGAAAGCCTGGTAATAAATGCATGCCCTAGATATTTTTTCAAGTCCATACCTTACTTAGTCAAATTGGCCTTTTTTAAGTGGCAGCAAAAGTTTAATATTTATGTATTTCATATTACTCCAAATAAAATTTTGATTAATATATACACATATACATACACACATATATATAGAATAGCAAATTAGACAATGTGTTAGATGTTAACTATATGAAATTTATTTTAGAATATAACTTCAGTGTTTGTTTATGATAGGTTCTTTTTCAAATATTAATATTCCTTCAGTGTGGAAAAATTCCTTCCTTGTTGATAGCTTAAATTCACTTTTGTAATTTGTAAAATATAGAAAAGTAAGATCTGCACATAGATTCACTACCAAGAAACAAACAATTAAGTATTTTATTTCATAATTTTATCTATCAGTCCACATTCCTATTGGTACTATGGGTAACAATAGAATATAGAGCTCAAAAAACATTAGATGGCATCACTTACAGTAGAAAAACAATATAGCATTTCAAAGATAATTTTTGTCTACTAATATATAAATTTTCTCTAAAACAGTGGTTCTCAACCTTCCTAATGCTGTGACCAACTAATTCTGTTCTTCATGTTGTAGTGACCCCAACCATAAGATTATTTTGTTGCTACTTTATAATTGTAATTTTGCTATTAAGGAATATAATATAAATATCTGATATGCAGGATGCCTGGCAACCCACAGGTTAAGAAGCACTGCTAAAAGATACATTTTGTTAGCATTAGGAATCTGCTTGGTGTTTCAGAAAAGTTTTTATGCTATCCTGGAATATGGTTATGAGGATAAAACAATAATTTACTTTTCCTTTTTGTAGCAGTGAGGATTGAAGAAGTGCCATATCCAAACACAACAAGTGTTCTATCACTGACCCATGACATCAATCCCAATAATCTTATTTTAACTAATGAAGAGAAATTTAAAGTGATGGAAGTCTTTGAGTTTTTTTTTTTTTAATATGAATAACAGGAACAGAATGGAAACATTCTCACAGGAGAGTTAACAAAAATGAGTAATGCTAATTTCCTTTTTTTTTCATTATTAAAATACAAATGAGCATAAGCTGGCCATAAAGATTAATTCTTCTCAGTCAATTTATTTTTAATAAATAGTATATATCAAATAAGAAAGGCACTATTTCTATATTCAAGGACTTGATTGTGTAATGAAACTAAGATAATTGTTGTTCACAGAAGGATTTAACTATCGCAGAAGATATGTGAAATGCTATGCATAGGAAGATGAGGAACTCTACATCTGCTCATGCAACAATGAATATGCACCAGAAAGGGGACAAAAGAGAATAATATAATTAACTAGTCTAATAGTTTACAGAAAAAAGGAAAACAACAAATATGTGGGAAACTAGAAGACCAAGAGTAATGTGTTGCATTTCATTTTAACTTTGTTCAGGAACAAAATTACAATAAAGATTCAATATACGGAGAAGACACAAACACCTGTAGGAAATCAGAAAAAACTTCATAAATGAAGTAGCATTTCTCAAATACCTTGAAGGATAGGGTATGATTTTAATAAGACAGAGATCAAAGATATAAAGGGCATATTGTACAGAGGTATCCTAAGACAAATGGCTAAAGTAAAATCTGTTTCACTAGTGATAGTTTATCTATGTGAGTTAGAGTACAGTTAATACACATGGGAGTTCTTAAAGATAAAATGGAGGTTATGCTGGAACATCATGTTAGCTCCTTTAAAACTCAAAAAGGAAGTTAGCAATTCATTTGAAAATACCAAAATTGGCTTACATTTGTAATAACTAATTCAATGGTGATCAATTCTATACTTATAAAAAGACTAAAACAAGATGTCATATCATTTATTAATATGAGTTTGCATTTGATGTTTCTCTTAAGAAATAACAGAGCTAAGTACAAATTGGGGTAAGAAAATAACCAAGAACATAAGATCTTGTTCTAAAATAAAGATGACACATCAAACAGGACATGCGATGGGAAAATGAGAATCAGGTAAAAGTAGTTGTGACAAATGTCATGAGTTACTGAGTTTTAAAATACAGAAGTAGGTAACGTGTGAGCAAAATGTCCTAAGAGGGCACACCATTAACCTTTAAACAAAGTATATATGGTGGGTGGAGGGTACAGAAAGTCCTTCTGTGTTCTTAGTACATTTGGAGTTATTTCAGTAATTTTATGTTTGGTCAAGACAGAATGTACTTAAAGTTCAGCCTATAAATTAATCTCTTCTCTAGTCTACTTAATATTTCCTGACCTCTCAATAGCAAAGCTTAAACCCATCACTACCTTATAAAGAGATGTTTAAAGAGTTGAGCAAAACAACTAAACTGCTGAAAATTTCTATTGAGAATACCAACAGGTCTTTGAGGTCAACATGAGAATGGGTATGCTTTAGATAAAGTATGATGAGGAATCACAATATAACTCACTAGGCCATAAGTGAAAAGATTAAGAACTTAAATTGTGAGATATATGGTGCAAAAATATCTACATGATAGAACAATAGTATATGTAGTTAATAAAACTGTATTAATAAAATGTCCTATTTCTTTGAGGAATATAACAACCTAAGAGCTATGGGAGATAATCATGGACAGGTGTCACAAGGATACATTAGATCACAATTTCTCTAGTTTATCCAATAATTTTTGCATCATTATACATTATCCCCTTTCTTCCCACTTAAATCATTGGATAAAGGTACCCCAAGAAAGAAGTCAATAGGATGTCATCAGACTTATGGAGAGTTGTAGCTATACAAGCATCAGACTTTGAAGACATACTTTATTTGATTCAAATACATTTCTGTAGATCTACTAGTAAATTTACTTCAGTATCTGTCATTTCTCATTGTTTTATAAAAGAATTGATTTAAACATTTATACTAGTTACACTCCTGAAGGCACTTGATTTTGATATCTCTGGCTTAGTTTTCAGTGAAAAATTGCTCAGGCAATTGGATCATTATAAAAAGATGTCAGATATATTTATTTGTTTATTTGTACACACAAAGTGAAACTATTAATATCGGAGCAAAAATCTGAAATTGTTATCTGAATTTAATTTTGTGAAAGTGATATCAGTTTAGACATTCCATTGAAGATGAGACTGATAGACATGGTATAAAAATAATGAAGTTAAGCATTCCAATTCATTTTATATCTTTTTGATTAATAAAACTTATGATACATGCATACTTTAGCAATAGATTATTTGTTTTTAAAGAACCACTTGCTAGGGGCTGGAGAAATGGATCTGTAGTTAAGAACATGAGCTGCTCTTACAGAGGACTTGGGTTCAATTCCCAGCACTCACAAACATCTATAACTCTAGTTATAGATGGGATCCAACCTCCTTCAGGCCTCTAGAGGCAACAAACATGCACATGGTGCACAAATATGAACACAGGCAAAATATCCATACATGTAGCAATAAAATAAAAATAAAGGTTAAAAAATGAAAGAACCACTGGCCCATTTTTGAAATATAAAATAGCTAGTAATTTAACAAAAGAAAATCTTGTCAGTTAATACCTGTTGCACAATTGTTGTTAATTCCAAGCAGAGCTGTATGACGTTATTTCTTGTGACTGAATAGTCTGTCACAGCAGCAAATGGTGACCTATAAAAGGAAAAGACTGTGATTAGCAAGAACAGCTTTTGAAAATCACCAAAATAAAATACTATAACATACTATTTTGAACAATAATGAAATGAATTGTTCTTAAGCTTACAGCTTGATAAACACAATATTTGGGATGTATTTAAAGAAAATGAATGAAATTAAGAATAATTAAATTTTAGAAATATAATATTTTCTTTCTATAAATTTCTCTTTGTAAATTTCTTTACAGTTAGTTCTTTGATATGTTTTTCAAGGACTAACTACATTGAATACAAAATAGCAGGAAAGAAAAGCAGTATTTTATTATTTACTTTCCAAAGAAAGTTAATATTTTATATATATTTACTTGAAATACTCATAATTAAAGGCTATCAATATTAATAAACTAATGGATTACTATATGTAAATTACTATCCTACTTGTGGTATACATACTAATTTAATATTCTCAGTAACTCTTATAAAAAAAAATGAAGGCAGGTAAATGTTTAGTGACTTGTCTAGGTCACAGATTGAGTGAGTGTAGAAGCTAGTGTTCATACCCAGAAGTCTGAATCCAGAGTCCACAGTCACAAAGAGCCTGATTTCATAATCTACCACAAACTTTATCCTACCTAATATCTCAGCAACATCTACCCATAACTATCGTTTTTTCCTTCAAATTCTTTGTTCCTTTGCTCCCACGGCACTACAGTCATATAAATTCCTTCTATGCTGCTTACACTACCATATTTTTTTTTTCATGAGCTAAACTTTAAATTTTGTTTTTTGAGACAGGGTTTCTTTGTATAACCCTGGGTATCCTGGAACTTTCTTTGTAGGCCAGGCTGACCTCGATCTCAGAGATCCACCTGCCTCTGCTTCTCAAGTTCTGGGATCAAAGGCGTGTGCCACCACTGCCTGGCATGAGTTGAACTTCTGTCCATTTTTCAATTGTTGTTGATCCACAGGGATCATCTCTTATTCCATAGCTCTCCGTTCCCTTGAAAATCTCTCTATAAAATAAAAAGTGCAGGCTGAATAACCATGGTATCAGTGAGGAAATTAGAAGAAACATCTTTGCTGTCTTGAAATACCTATCATCTAAAAAACAATTAATAATAACTAGTTCACAATTAAAGTCATATAGCATGTTATGAAGTTCTAAGTATTTTGAAAAATCAAGTGGGTCAATGACAATATTTTCTAATATTTTCCTTCCATCTCCTATTCAATAGTGAGTTTGCCTATTTTGATTATTTACTGGGTCAGCCAAGTCAGACAGTCTTATTGATCACAAATATCGGTAGAGAGAACATCTTGTGTATTGTATGGAAGCATTACCTATCAATTAAAAAGCCTATGGCATAAGGCTTAGGCAGGAAATAGAAGGTGGAACATTGCGGGGAAAGAATTCTGGGAGAGAAGGAGGTGGGGAGATGAAGAGAGGAATACATGGTGCTTAAGCATAGGTAACCAGTCACATGGTAGAGTGTAGGCTAGAATAAATGGAATATTTTAAGTGGTGCCTGGTCAGACAAGAGCCTAGCTATATGGCCAAGGTGTTTGTAAATATAGTTTGAGTCTGTATCTTATTTCTGAGAGCATGGGGCTGGGAGGAAGAGTGAGGACCTAACTTCAACAACTATTCCCCATTTGATGGCTCTTGGGCTCTTACTTGTCCCTAGGCCTTATTTATGTACTCAAACAACTTAAACATTATTCTATTCTTATTATTGCTTTGCTAATTAAAAATACCATAACAATTTGTATTTTAAAATAACTTGGTATGTTAGCCAATGTCAAGTAGTCATTTCCAAACACATATACATCGAGCAACATTAAATGGACTCATCGATTTATGTGTATGTATATGCATGTATGTGCATGTGCGATTAACAATAATTGAAGAACTCATAAAGTTGAGAAAGTAAGAGTGGAGGAAAGAGTGTGGGGTAGAACTTATATAAGTACAGCTTCAATATATGAAATTCTCAAAAATTTAAAAATGCAATTACTTTAAACAATTGATCAATGTAGTCGATATAAGTATAATTAGTTACAGTATATTAAAATATATTTTATTTATTTATTTTTTCTCAAAAACGAAAATGAAATGGCGCACGCCTTTAATCCCAGCACTCAGGAGGCAGAGGCAGGCGGATTTCTGAGTTCGAGGCCAGCCTGGTCTACAGAGTAAGTTCCAGGACAGCCAGGGCTATACAGAAAAACCCTGTCTCGAAAAACCAAAAAAAAAAAAAAAAAAAAAAAAAAAAAAAAAAAAAAAAAAAAAAATATATAAAAAAATATATATATATATATATATATATATATATATATATATATATATATATATGATCTCATTTTTTAAAAAGCCAATTTGTATCTTTTTAATGTTCCTTGGAGGAGACATTTTGGCAAGACTATAAATTATTAGAAATTCTTATGGGTTATTCAACCACAACACAGGGCAATACCATGAGCTAAGAAAACAGAGTACTCATTTAGTTTCTTCTTAATTGTGGTCCAATTTCATGGTAATATTCAACCAAATATAAAAGTGTAATGTTTGCATTTCATATTATAATTCTTATGCTATGTCATACACAAGACTAATGTACAAAACCAGGGTAGGGAAATGATCTACACATGCTAAAAGATATAGTAGCTTCTACTTACTCCTTATTTATTAAATAAGATCATTAACACAGGAGGAAAGAAATTCAGGAGAAATCATTCATTTTCTTCTAACAGGTCAGCTTATAAAGCAGCAAAAGTATTTAGTGTTTGACAGAGATAAATTAGTGATTGTTTATTTATCTTTATATAAATTTTCATAAAACATTCATATCTACATGATGTTGACACAAAACTATTGTGAATCATAATCAAATGTTAGCATAGTTTATTAATAAAGTAAAATTTTATTACTTTTGCTTTTCTATCTGCCTAATATTTTCATAAGAATATATAAAATAATGCTATTGTACAAACTGTTGTATATGGGGTTACTTATGAAACATGGGGAAGAGTGTACCTGTCCAACCAAGCAAGAAGACTCTTGGCTGCTCCAATCAGATCCACAACTGAGGTCAAAAAGTCATTTGGTAATTTTCGGCTGGTCCTCCCATCATAATGGCCGCTCCTTCTCCTTCCTGTTATGAAGTTTTGTAGATTTTTGGCAGATGCATTCAACTTGTGAGAAAGTGTTTTTAGATTTTCTGTTTCTAAGCCATAATTCTGAATAATAAAAGAGAAAAATACATCTAACATCAGTATTTCCTTTATTCATTAAAAGCTTTTCATTATCCTATGTGATGGCAGTGGAATAATGTTAAAATTACAAACAAGTAATATAGATTCCTGATTTAGTGGCGCCTATACTCAAATGCCTGTTGCTGGTGGATTATAATAAAGATGTGCTAGCTAGGTTTTTTTTTTCATGTCTTGTGTTTAATATAGTGTTTGATCCAATTTATAATTTTTATTCTTCTCTCATATATTACATCTCAATCATAGCCTCCTCTCCCTCCCTCCACAGCTCCCAGTTACCCCACACCCACCCCAACCACCTGCACTCTCCCCAAGATCCACTTCTCTTCTGTTTCTCTTGAGAAAACAGCAGGCTTCCCAGTGATATCAGCTGAACACTGCATAACAATATGTAATAAAACAAGGCACAAAGCTTCCTATCAGTGATGGATGAGGTAACCCAATAGGAGGAAAAGGGTCCCAAGAGCAGGCAAAAGAATCAGAGACACCCTCTCTCCCATGATTAAGAGCTAGTTTTTTGTCAACTTGAGACAAGTTAGTCATCTGAGAGGAGTAAACATCAATTGAGAAAATGCTTCCATAAGACCTGGATATATGTAGGGAAGTCTGTAGGACATTTCCTTAATTAATGATCTATATGGGAAAACCTAGCCCATTGTAAGTGGTGCTGCCCCTTCACCAGTGGTCCTGGGTGCTGTAAGAAAGTAATCTAAGTAAGCCAGTGAATAACAAGCTAGTAAACAAGACTCCTTCATGGCCTTGGCAGTAGCTCCTTTCCAGGTCTCTGCCTTGTTTGAATTCCTACTCTAAATTCTTTCAATGAAAGACTGTGATATGGAAGCAAAACAAAATAACAGCCCTTTCCTCCCTAAGTTACTTTTAGTCAGCGTTTCATCACAGCAATGGAAATCCTAACCAAGATAGGTGTTACTGAAAGGATTTCTTTAAGAAAACATAAGCTTGTTCATGAGTTATTCTTAACTTCTTTCTTTGTCCTATTTTATTACCTCTATGTTCATATATTTGGCTACTAACATGGGCAAGGAAGAAGTCATAATTTAGAACTAACACAACACAGTCTAGTCTTAATGGATTAGAACTACATTCATGCAAGTCTTCTATTTTAATTATTTGCATGTGAAATGTTATGGATGAAAGAAATGAAGGAAATCTAGTTGGTTATAGCCATCCATACTAGTGGCAAATTCTCATCTAATGAAAAATTCAACATTATTTCAATTTGAATGCACCATACAGAAGGTACTTAGATTTTCTTTGTAAATACTGGTGAATTGTAAAAGACTTGCTTTAATGAAAAGTTTTAGAAAGCAGATAATTTTGAATAATTTAATCAATTATGGTTTAAAGAAACACATCTCATCAACTCCAGACATCGTTTTTCATACAAAATACCTATGATATGAAAAGTATATGTAAAATGAAACAAAAATAAGTTGTATCCTGATATTTATGATTATTAATCATAAACAATCACTTATAATATTTCCAATAAAATATATTGTCAGAACACAAACTAAGGGCTACAAAAATAAACTACTCATTATTTATGCTTTTACAATTTTAGATAATATTTGTGATTTATTTAAGAATGATACAGCATCATAGCTTGAAAGAATTAATGAGCCTCCAAATCATAAATATCTTCTTTTTGGAAGAACATTGTACTATATATGATATATGTGAATATTTTTCAAGAATAGAAAAATCCTTGATTTTCTTTTATTAGCAGCTACAATAATTATTCTCCTTACGGACTATACTGGCTGGTTTTGTGTGTCAACTTGACACAGGCTGGAGATACCACAGAGAAAGGAACATCCCTTGAGGAAATGCCTCCATGAGAGCCAGCTGTAAGGCAGAGGGTCCATTGTGGGTGGTGCCATCCCTGGGCTGGTAGTCCTGGGTTCTATAAGAAAGTAAGCTGAGCGTGGTAGAGGAAGCAAGCTAGTAAGTAATATCCCTCCATGGCCTCTGCATCAGTTCCTGCTTCCTGACCTGCTTGAGTTCCAGTCCTGACTTCCTTTGGTGATAAACAGCAATGTGGAAGTATAAGCTGAATAAACCCTTTCCTCCCCAACTTGCTTCTTGGTCATGATGTTTTGGGCAGGAATACAAATCCTAAGACAGGGACCAACTTTAAAATGAGAGACAAAGCTAGCATAGCTTAAAATAAACAAAAGAAATTCTTTTGTCTTCTTTATACTATGAACAAAAATTTCAGAGTGAAAGGCTATGTACGCTAGAGAAAAAAAAGTCAGTTCTGTAGAAGTTTTTTATTATTATTATTATTATTATTAGATATTTTTTCTTTATTTACATTTCAAATATTATCCCTTTTCCTGGTTTCCCCTCCAAAAACCCCCCATCCCACCCCCCCTACCTCTGCTCACCAACCCACCAACTCCTGCCTCCCTGTCCTCTCATTCCCACACACTGGGGTATTGAGCCTTTTCAGGACCAAGGGCCTCTCCATTGATGTCCAAAAAAGCTATCCTCTGCTACAAATGCAGCTGGAGCTATGGGTCTCTCCATGTATACTCTTTGGTTGGTGGTTTAGTCCCAGGAGCTCTGGGGGTACTGGTGGGTTCATATTGTTCTTCCTATGGGGTTGCAAACCCCTTCAGCTCCTTCAGTCCTTTCTCTAGCTCCTCCACTGGGGACCTTGTGCTCAGTCTAATGGTCAGCTGAGAGCATCCACCTCTGTATTTGTCAGGCACTGGCATAGCTTCTCAGGAGACAGCTATATCAGGCTCCTGTCAGCTAGCACTTGTTGGCATCTGCAATAGTGTCTGGGCAGTTTAATTCAGTAGGATATTAATTCAATGCCTTGTAAGTGCTAACTATTGCACAGAAAATTAAAGAAAATGCTACTAATTAGACAAGAGTATTTTCCTTGCAAGAGCCCACTAGATTACTATAGAAACAAATTAAAAATTATTTGACAGAATATGTATGTGACCTTTCTTCTCAACATATAATACAGAGCAAATCAATGTTTTCTTTTTCCCATGTATACTCCATGTTTTTTCATGCTTGTCTTCACATGAAATTTCTCCTTCCCAAATAATGTTCTTTTTAAAGTAGATGCACTATACTAGTTAATTTTTAATTTAAAATTTTTGTTTTTATTTTATGTGATGTGTATGGGTATGTCACCTGCATGTATTTCTGTGTACCAAATAAAAGCAATGCCTGTAGAAGTCAGAAGGCAGTGTCAGACCCCCTTGCATGTTTATATAAAGTTCAAGCTCTGAAACACTGAATTATAAATATTGCAAAATGTGGCAAACAGAGACTCAGAGACTGCTAGATCAACAGCCCTCTACAAGCTAACTCTACTTCTACAGTAACTTCAAACCTACCCAATGAGTTTGGAGACTACTGTGCTAAAACACTGACCCTTTCCTTTCCATTAGTTTGGTTTCTTGATTCAGGTGTAACTGCTTCAACCTGATTTGGATAGTGTGAGTCCATATTCTAGTCTGAATCAAATCCATCAACCAATCTCTCTCTCTCTCTCTCTCTCTCTCTCTCTCTCTCTCTCTCTCTCCCCTTTATTTTATCTATGTGTAATACCATTCTTTTACTCCCTCTAGACACTAAACACATATTCATCTCCATTAGTCTAATTATGCAATATTTTCCCCCATAGCTTAATTAAAAGTTATTTTCACTATTGTATTCCCATAATATTTATCACGTATTCTATATTTTGGTCATTTCAACATTGATTATTTACTTGCCATTCTCCTCAAATATATTTTACAAGGGCACAAAAATTAAGTCTTACTCACAGTTAAAAGATTGATAGTATATAAATCGGTATTTCTGTTGATCTGTACTTAATTATCTACTTGATTTTATTATCATCTCAATACTAATTACTGTTTGTTGAGGGTATAATGTGCTAGACGCTGAATTAGGCACTATACAAACAGAATTCCGTATGTCTCAGGTCCCTACAAGGAGGTAGGGTTACTGAGCTTTCAACAAACTGTGGCTACAGTATAATGATTTGTTGACAAGTTATCTGTAACTAGTTTGAGATAATATTCAAATTCAGGTTATAAAATCACATACTTTGTCTTTATATTGGTATAATTTTTAGGATTTAAAACCATTCAGGTTAGTTTTACCTTAGTTAATCTGGAAAAAATCTATTACTATATCTAATATCAGAATGTCTAACACGTTACCATAAGCTTAGAGAAAGCTTAGTTTTATAATGATTTTGTTTTATTATGCATTGTTCGTTAGCTAAAGAAAGTGACCATATAATGTACTGTAGTTTATTTTTACTGATTATACGTGGAAATAAAATCTAAATAATTTTGTTTATTTTTTTAAAACAAGATTACTTAATATTCAAATGTTATAAGCAGTGGATTTAATAAGTGACTACATATAATTGTGTATGAAAAGCACCACTGTTAAAACTTCCCTTAGCCAAAGCTGGCTCTGTCTACTCCTGGCATTGGATGAGCTGGCCAAGGCAGGGCTACAAAGCTTCTCCCAGGTTGGTGTGAGAGAGCTGGTGAGCTGAGCAACTCGGATACCTCCCAGGTCCACACCCAGGGCTAGGAGTTAGCCCACTCCACCATCTACCCCATCTATGGACTGCTGGACCATGTGAAAGTGCCGTTCCTACAGATCCAAAGCTGCAGGATCTCCATGACCCAGGGTAACAACAGAATATCCCAGAGGAGTCCCAGTGAGGATCCAGTATTGACAGTGTAACAGAAGCCAGAGGCCACGAACCAGACCAATAACTCATTGCAATATACATTTGCAAGCAAAAAGTGTGGACACACTGTGATATATATATATATATATATATATATATATATATATATATATATATATATATATATATATATATATATA
>LR755127.1:5767394-5784668 GCA_902729485.2 Mus minutoides
CTTTGCGGAACCCCCTAGTGAAACTCTGACTTGCTTTTCACATGGTGAAATGTAATGTTACTATCTGCCTTTTAAGCCTCTTTGTTATTTAGCATGAATGTAATAAATTTACAGAAGTATACAAACACTATACTTAGTTTAAAATGAGAATTTCTCCACTTATATCTAGTTTATAAAAGAAGAGAAGGAAAAATACAAATAAGTGACCAGTGGAAGAGAGACATAAAATCTCTCCTTTTCAGTCAGTTTCAGTCCTTACCAGTGCACACAGAAGGTCAACTGCCTCCAAGATCAGTTCCTGATGGCCAATACGACTGACGCCCAGATCTTCTAGCTCCTGATGTGTAATGCGTAGCAGCTGGTCTCCACTGATCTTCTCTCTCTCAAAGTTCTTAATATACTGCTGCAAACAGTCATCGAGACCTACAAAATAAAATTAGAAAGAACAGAATAGAAATAAACCAATCAATGAACAGATGGAAAGCACACAATAACTCCTACTATGCCACAACCTGATTCCATTGGGACTTTTCAATCTGCATGTGGGCTATAGATATATTTTCATTGTTAGGTTCCCATTTTTATTTAATCTTTCCTGATAAATTTTGAAAACATTTATATATCTTCTAAGTTTTGCTTTCAGACAAATATTGAGAATAATGAATATAAATAGGTCCCCCTACTTTCAGAGATATGTACATCAAACGTTTTCTTTTACTTTACAACCATTTCAGAGGGAGAGGGCTCCTTTATTCTACATAAGTCTAATGAATCTGTCTTCCTATACTCTGGACTTCTGTCTTCTATCACTATAGCACTACTTCAATAATTTCAAAACCAAATACTCTGTTTCAGCCAATTTCTATTCATGGATTCCTTTTATATTTAAAATTCCACTATCATAAAGATTTAAGAAAACCTTTGATTTCCTTCATCCTATGTTTTGTGCCATCCTTTTTAAGCCTAAGTGTTTTTCTTATTTTTTAAGGTGCAATGAATTCCCTATTCCATTATCATTTGGATTTAACTCAAGTTCAGAAGCATATAATCACACTGAATTTCATTTTCTTAAAAGTATTTTTTTTCAAAGTACCCATGGCAATTAATAAGTGACTGTCCAGGCTATAGACTGTGCTAGATTCAATCATCTATGAAGGAGACTGGCACAGATGGCTAATTGGAATAATATGATTTGGTATATCTAGAATTTTAGGTAAGGATTATCAAGACAATGAAACAATTATTACAAACTAGATGGTATTGGTTATATCAAAAAGGGAAATACTATTCCACAACAGGCTACATTTTAGCAAAAAATATATGAGAGAGCAAAAATAATAAGCAAGAAGAGAAAAAAAGAGAGATGGTTAAGTAATGTATACTGAAACAACCAAGTCCTATAATGAGGATACATAGCCCCAAGTGGAAAAAATGTTAGTCCAAAAAAGAAGTCTAGTTCCTGACAACATATAATTATCTTTGTTTTGCTGCACCAAGTGAAATAATTTTAGCCTTCGCCAATATGCACATAGCAGTGGAGAAAGAAAGAAAAAATACTATTGGAAAACCACAAACTAACTCATTATTTAAAGAAAGTTTGACTTATATTAAGGGAATAGCTCATGTTGCTTCTGGTTTCTCTTTATGGGTGTTGTTTTCATGGTGGTGAAATAAGACAGCATTGAATGGGCTGAGGAGTCTTCAATGCAGAATATGAGAGGAGAGCAGGAAGTGGATACCTGGAAAAATGGGGCTGTTTGGTTTTCTTTTGTTAAGATGTTGATGCTTGAAAATATATGTCGAAAAGATTCATTTATCTCTAGTGAAACAGAGGGAATAAAAAAAAAGAGAAATAGAGGAAATAAGGAGATGGTAGGGGCAAATACAGGTAGAATATGAGTGTAAGAAAGTGAGAGACTCCTACCTATTTAAAGACTACTGTACCGATGTATATGAAGGGTCACTGGAAATTTTCAAAGCAAAAAGAAATCACGTACACTGGTACTATTCATTACAAATGTATGTTAAGTGCCTTAAGATTCTATACTAAATGTGTGATAGTGTCACAAAGAAAAACAGGATTTTTAGTTGGCCTAGTTGGCCATCAGTGGGAAGAGAGGCCCCTTTTTCTTGCAAACTTTATATGCCCCAGTACAGGGAAATGCCAGGGCCAGGAAGCAGGAGTGGGTGGGTTGGCAGCAGGGCGGGGAGAGGGTATAGGGGACTTATGGGATAGCTTTTGAAATGTAAATGAAGAAAACATCTAATAAAAAAAATGAAAAAAAAAAGAAAAGCAGGATTTTTATTTGGAAAATGAAAATGTTCATGTCATTAACAGAGGGAAGATGAGGGAACTGTGAGCCACACCCTGCCCTGAATGCTAGGGAGAGAAGGTAAATACAACAGTCCTTAGGAAATGGATTTCCTTAAAGGCTGAGATGGGTATGAACAATGATTATTACAATTTGATGTATTAGTGGTGGGGTAGGGGAGCAGGGCGGGAGGAGGGTATAGGGAACTTTTGGGACAGCATTTGAAATGTAAATGAAGAAAATATCTAATAAAAATTTAAAAAATTGAGACCTGAAAAAAATTAAAAAAAAAAAAGAAAATTAGTGAAGGAAGCAAAAATATAAATGGGTAGGATGTTCTGGGAAAAGAACATGAGGTCAAAGGTATAATGCACCAAATACCGGAAAGATAGCTACAGAAAACTTCATTATAATGAGAACAAAAAAACAGTTCAAAGAGAACAGATAACAAACTAGTGAGGAAAGACAAGTAGTAACTCTAACACAGCATCCCCTTCATACGAGGAACGAAACTATCCTGTATTTGATAATTAAATCATCAGTGATTTTAGACAAAAATGTATTAAATCCATAACAAAAAGAAGCCAGACAGTGAGGAGGGATGAATAATAACTTAGAAATTAAAAGGCAAAGAGAATATTCTTCTAGGAGATGATATGATATTGGTGAGAATGGAGAATAGATAGGGAAGTATCAAATAAGGTCAGGGTACTATTGTTATGTCAGTTTTAAAGTTTAAGAAGTTAAAAAGAGCAAGGAGAGGGGAGAATGGGGGCGGGCCTGTGTGAGGGGAAGACTTGGAGGTGGGGCAGTGATGGGGATGTAAAATGGATAAATAAATGAATGGGGAAAAAAAGAGCAAGATTAAGTAACTCCTTAACTATACACAGTAAGTAACTGACCAGAAAAATCAGGATGAAAAATGGGTCCCAGAGGATTTGAGGTTGGAGCTGTTCTGACTACATCAGACTATATCAGACTATAGAAGATAAAACAAAACAAAAATACAAACAAACAAACAAACAAACAAACAAAAAACCCTCCACCCATAACTCGGATTACCATCTTGTAAAAGGCAGCCTAATGAGGAGAGAAACTATAGTTTTTTTTAATATGAAATAAGATAACATTCACTAACAGAACCATACTTTTTCATGCAGGTAAAAAACAACATGAGTTAAAACTATCGAAGCTAAATTCCATGCTGGTATATTTTCAGCAAATGAGAAAAAACAGAAAAGACCTGACAGACACACATTCTAAAGCTGCATTCAAATAAATGAAAGGAAAACTGTCCCTAGTCCTTAGACAACACTGAAACCAATACAATACATGCTGACTTTGCAAACACTTCTTTATTTCAGTCAATGCCATCATTCGGTTACCCTTCTGCATAAACACAGTTGCTCTCAAACAAGTAACATATAATTCATTTTCACATGGACTCTCAAGAAAACCAAATATAATAGAAAGAGGACAACTTTTGTCTAGGCTTGTACCCAATTACCATGTCCTATTTTATTTTAGACAAAGACTATACTTTCAATAGCTTTCTTTTATTTCCACAGAGCCAATGCTAAGGGACAAATTATATATATATATTTGTTGGTGTCTTCACTGTGTACCAGGCACTAATTTAAGTACTTTACAAATACTTTCTCATTTAATCATTCAAACAAACTTATTGTGTATCACTCTCTTGATTTTGTAACAAGAAATCGGGAAATCTGGGGCACGCCTAGGAATCTACACTGGATAAAGGGCAAGGTAGTGCCCTAAGGCAAGTTTATTTTCCCTGTTTTAAATACTACACTGAATTGAGAATGGAGAAAAAGTAAAAAAGATTGCTTTCAATCCTCCAGAGCAACCATTTTGGTCATACCAGTCATTAATGTCAAAAACATTTCCATTTATAATGCTAAAGACCTTGTATTTCTATCAAAAGGATTAATTGCATCATTTACATATGTAAAATTTACTAGGGCCACAAAAGTTGAAATAAATAACAAAAATATGGTTACCCATATAATGGGAGCTGAAATAACAGAGATACAAACTATCCTATACCAATGAAGAATTCAGATTTATTAAAGTATGCAAAGCACTATAACATAGAATGTAATCTGTTTAGGAATTAATGTGAAGGGCATATGATTAGATATAATTTAAAAATATTCAATAGTTAAAAACAAGTAAATCTCTCTTATAATACTATCTGTTAACAAAAGGATTGGTTATTTTATTTATTTACATTTCAATTGTTATCCCCCTTCCTGGCTTCCCCTCCACAACCCCCTATACCACACCCTCCCCCTGCTTCTCTGAGGGTGCTCTCCCTCCACCCATCCACCCACTCCTGCCTCAGCCTCCTTGCATTCTCCCACTGCTCCGCTCACAAAAGGATTTTTGAAAAGAAATATATATTGTGCTCTCCATATAGTCATAATTGGTTGTCATGTAGAAAAATGTATGTTTATATTTATTTCCTTTAATGTTGCTACAATACATAAGACCATCTGATTCCACATAACAACACATCAATAGAACTTAAAATTCCATGGATAAGATAAATGGTAAGAGGTGAATTCTATTTGAATCAAACTGTGAAACACTACATGTTCTTTTAAGATAATGAAAATTTCAAATAAAAATTCTTATTCCCATGCTTACTTTAAAAGGAAAACATATAATTTTTTATAGTGTGACATATAAATCACAGGTAACAAAAGAAAAAACACGTAATTTTTACTTCATCAAAATCAGAGACTTTTGTATAGCAAAGGATACAGAAAAAAGAGAACCCACAAAAGGAAAAAAAAACTCTTTGTAAATTATACCTCTAATAAGGCATTAATTTCAGAATATATAAATAATAGTAAACTTAATGACAAAAAAATGACTAAAATGTACAGATAACTCAGGTATTTCTCCAAAGGATATTTACAGATAGCCAGTAATATATGAAAATAATGTGCATCAGAAAAATGAAAATTAAACCACAGTAGCACATTATCCTACACTTCTCAGTTCGGCTATTATCAAAACAAATGAAAACAAAATTGCTCCGTAGAGTACTGAGACCCTCATGGACTGGTGCAGCCACTGCAGAAGATGGTTTTGGAGGTTCTTCAGACAAAAGAGAGTTGGAAAAAGAGCTAGCAATTCAATTCTGGCTATATAGTCAAAACACTGATAGCCAACATCTGAAGATAATTGCATCCCCATGTTCTGTAGCAGAATTATTTACAGTTCACAGAAGGAGTATGCAAATGGGTAAAGAAAATATGGAATGCTAACAAAAAATTTCAGTTTAAAAGAAAAGGTAAGGTTATACAAGGTACAATATGGATGAGAGTACTGAGAAGAACATTATACTAAGTGAATTAAATAAGATGTTCACGGAGGACAAAGACTTATACATAATTGGGGTATTTGGAACAGTAAAATCCATAGAAACAAAACACAATGGGGACTGTCATGAACTGAAGAGACAAAAGAAGAGGAAATTTTATAATGGGTACAAAATTCCAATTCTGCAAATGAAAATAATTTTGAGAATGGACAGGGATGATACTCACTGAAAAACATGAATGTACACTCCTAAGCATGGTTATGACAGTATATTTGGGCCTTGGAATATAGCTCAGTAGTAAACCACTTGGCTAGCATGGATTCCCAGAACTGCTTTATTTGATATTATATTGTTATATTTATATTTTAAAATGAAAAATTGTATTATATATATATATATATATATATATATATATATATATATATATATATATATAATACACACACACACACACACACATATATATATATTTATATTTATTTATTTATCATAATAAAAACACAAATGAGCCAACACATTAAGTTTATAAAGCCTAACTTTGCTACTTGTCATTGTTAATGTCATTTGGGGATGTCAAGGGTGGTAGGGAAGCCATGCCTGTAAGCTTAGCTTCGTTTCCTGTTGCTGTAATGAAATGTACTGACAAAAGCAACTAGAGTGAGAAAGAACTTATTTGAGCTCACATTTTCAGGTTATAGCCCATCACTGTGGGAAAGCCACAAAAAGCGGGAGCTCTAGAGAGCTGGTCATATTGTGCCAATAGTCAAGAAGCGAGAGCACTGAGTACATGTATGCTAGTGCTCAGCTTGCCTTCTGCAGTTTGTATCTCAGGGAATGGTCCAGCCCACAGTTAAGATCAGACTACCCATACCTAATAACCTATTAAGGCAATCTCTCACAAGCATTCTAAGAGGCAAACTTTAATAGAGACAATCTATCACAGGTGTATTTGGAAGCCTATCTCCAATGGAATAAGTTAATATATTACGTGAAAGATCTTATTTTATGTCTCATTACAAATATTATATTTATGTGTGTTATATTTGGATATTAAATTTCCTCCCTAAAAGATTCAGGTATTGAAAGTGTGGTTTCGAACTGGTGGCACTATTTTGGGAGAGTTCTTGGAATCCTACTTTGGAAAGTTTAAAAGGCAGGGCTCAGCTGGAGTAAACAGGTCACTGGTAGTACGCATTCTCAGTGGCTTGTTCTCATCTAAGTCATTTCTCTGTCCTTTCTGTCTCCTTTTCACTATAAGGAAGCAGTCTCTGTCACAGGGTCCTGGTGATATCATGTTCTACTTTAACATGACCTAGAATCGTCAGAGCCAGACACTATAGATTGAAACCTCTTAAAAAATTGTTTTTGAAATTTTATGTGCAAAGGTATTTTGTCTGCATGTATGTCTGTGTACCACACACATGCGTGTTGCCCATAGAGGCCAGAAGAGGGGATCATTACCCTGGAACTGGAATTATAGACAGTCTTGAGACACCATGTGGGTGCAGATAATAGAACAGGGGTTCTCTGCAAAAAGAGCAAGTTATCTTAACCACTGAGCTATCTCCTCATTCCCAGACAGAAACCTCTTAAACTGTAAGCTAAAATTAGTTTTTTTTTCTCACTTTAAGTTATTGTGGTCAAGTATTTGATTACATTGATGATAAAACAAATACAATGCCTTCAACAAAAATACAAAGTTTTAGTAAATACAAAGAAACTATCAATGGCAATGGTATTCAAATTTCAGAACGTTTTATATGATATGTCAATATGATGTATCCTATATCTTCATGTTTCAAAAAATAACCTGACATATCTTCATAAGGCTTAGTATAAATGTGTTATTTAATATATAAGCAATATTGAGTGTAAAGATATTCCAAGATTTATAAAATGCTATTCAGATGAATTTCAAATAAACAGTACCATAAAATATTAACCAGGAATAGCTAAGAAAGTGTATGTTCTCCAGGGAGGAGCAGTTCTAGAAAGACACTGAAGTCTTACCTTATATCTCTATTTGACATTTCCCCAAGGTGCTCATTTTTTTTTCTTTATAGATCTAAACCCCTTTTCTAAATTACTTCCTGCATCTTACATTTTTACCACAGTATCCACTTCTATATGATTCTAGATGATTAAACTGCTTGCCTTTCTCCCATATCAGGATAGATACTTATCTTACTACTTTTCCAAGTCCTGATACCAACTTTTAATTATTCATTCAACAACCAATTATTAAGTGCCTATTTGTTAACCAGTAATTGTTCTAGGCAGTATGATTAAGAAGGTAAACAGAATCAGCCATGGTCCCTTTCTTCCTGGAGTTAATATTTTATCGAGAGAAAAGCATATGAATCATGGAATAATACAAACAACACTAACAAATCCTCCAAAGATGGAGAAGGTACCTTGCTTCAAGAGTGGAGAAAATGAATGGAAAATATGAGAAAATTAAAGAATGACTAAAGATTTTATTCAGACTCATGCTCTGAAAAACTCTTTGGCTTCAATATATAGAATAACGATTGGTAGCTATGTTGGATTTTGTTAAAGAGAAAATAATCTGGTAGGAACTAATCTTCCAGCTTGTTCTCATATCTGGGTCAGCTATTTCAGCCATATTTACTGTAGTATACATATTTTCTAAACATGTCTTAAAGACATTTGATTCAACAATACTAATAATTCTTTTTACTATATGCCTAGTAGGGTAAGAAAAGACCTATAAATAGAATATATTATTCAGAACTATACCCATGTTCTCTTCAATAAGAAATCACAATCAAGCGCCTGGCGTGGTGGCGCACGCCTTTAACCCCAGCACTTGGGAGGCAGAGGCAAGTGGATTTCTGAGTTCGAGGCAAGCCTGGTCTACAAAGTGAGTTCCAGGACAGCCAGGGCTATACAGAGAAACCCTGTCTCGAAAAACCAAAACAAAAAAAAAACCCCAAAAAACAAAAGAAAAAACCAAACAACAACAACAACAACAACAACAACAAAAAAAAACCCCACAAAAGACAATGTGGTGAATGGTATTAATTTCATTTAAAATTCTACATCTAGAACTATGTTGATATAGAGGTAAATTACCTTTAGGTTATAACGAATCATTTTAACTCAGGCTCATTAATTCTGAGTGAAATAGATAATCTTGGCATAAAGTAACTGCAGAAACAAATGGTCTCATCCATTACTAAACTTGATCTCAGTATATCTTCCATGATCTTTCTTTGACATGAAACAAAACTTATTCATAATTTCAGAGTTTGAAGCCACATTCTCTGCTACAAACTTTTCCTATGACAAGTGAATGCCAATATTATTACTATTCAATAATCTCATTGAGCAAACAACACAAAGAAAAGAATCTGTAGTGTCATCATTTTTATGACTATGAAGCAGGTTCTAAAATATAATGGCCAATTTTAATTTTTAGTTAGCATATATTTTGTTGCTAATCACTAAATAATCATTTGTTATACTGAACATTAAAACTGAAATGGAGCTATAAATATTTATTTAATAACATGTAAGAACTTATAATTAGAAAAAAAGTCTACATTCATCCCATACCCATTCCTGGTAGAATGTTTAAAATATAAGTAGTGCTATTCAATTTTATATTTGTTTTATCTTATATATCAGAAACAATATGTAATATTAAATAATTAAATTAGTTGCCAGATGTTTTAGTCTATTACAGAAATTAGATATTTCGAAAGTCTAACTTCACCTAAAGTTTGTGAAATATCTTTAAAATAATTCTGATTACTCAAAACAATTATTTTTTCATTGTTCTCAAATAATGTGTGCCTATAAAACATCTGAGCACCTGAGTAAACCAAATTCTTGTTTATTTTGTCTGGGATGGAGTTTGAGATTTTGCATTTCTATCACTTAGAAATAACAATAAATATAAAAGGTCACTTGTCCAAGGCAAAAAAGAGAATTGTTTTTTTTTTGGGGGGGGTGGGGGAGAAAAATTATGTAATTAAATGGGATAATGATAATCATTAATACAACTCTTAGATATAATTTGGCTTATGTTACTAAGTACCTAGAAATTCTCATATGGGGCTGAAAATACCATTAATACATATATAATGACACAAAAGAATCAACAAATATTTACTATAAAAGTATAGACTACAAAAAACAGTTTTCATGTTATAAGCGGGATAAAACTATTGAGAGAAAAAAGCTATTCCAAACTAATTGTGATTATGCTTACTTATATAAATCCCTAATTGTATATTTTAAGGACATATATTAAAAACAAACAAACAAAAACACTTAAAAGTCTGAGGAGAAATTCGCTATCCCAAATGAAGGATAATTTATCTCATCTTTCCCAAAACTGTTACCATCATAAACACCATAGTGGAAGGTCTTCAAAAACAGAAAATAAGGCACAAATAATACAAATTCATGTTCCTTTTAACCAATCACCTCTGACAAATTTCCCAAAATATGGGTCTTTCAATATTTCCCATAATTCCTCTCTCCTCAGTAAAGTTCTTTTATTATGTCAGCAGTCTATTACAATCACTGTCCACTGGAGAACCAAATTTGAAAGATGTCATTAGAAATTACTGCTTTCCTCGGAGATCTGGGAACCCTATAGAAGATGAGGAGGAAAGATAGCAGGAGTCAGGGGGGATGGAGACCAGCATCAGAGCATGACCCACTGAATCAACTCAACTGGGCTCACATGAGCTCACAGAGACTAAAATGGCAAACACAGTGCTTTCATGGGTCTGCACCATGTCCTTTGGATATATGTTCTGGCTGTTTGCTTGGTATTTTTGTAGGTCTCCTAACAGTGGGAGCTGGTATATTTCTGATTCTTTTGCCTGCTCTTTGGACTCTTTTCTTCCTATTGGGTTGTCTTGTCCCTACTCAATATGAGGGCTTTTGCCTTGTCTAATTGTATCTTATTTTGTCATGTTTGGTTATTGTTTCTTGGAGACCTGCTCTTTTCTGAAGAGGAAATGGGGTCGGGGAGTGGATCAGGGGAAGAAGAGAGGCGAGGAGGAGCTGGAAAGAATGGAAGGAGAGGAAACCATGATCAGAAAAAGACATTACTGCTTTCCTTCCATCCCCTCTGGACTCTAAATTCTTTCCAATGGGTAAGATTAATAATTGTCTGATAGTAAGAAAGGAAGGAAGAAACAGTTTTAAGAAGGTACATATAGGAACTAGCTGCTCTTCCAGAGGTCCTGGGTTCAACTGTCAGCAACCACATGGTAGGTAGCTTACAAAGATCTATAATGAGTTCTGATGCCTTCTTCTGGCATACAGGTGAACACGCAGATAGAGAACTACATAATACATCAAATAAATAAATAAATAAATAAATAAATAAATAATTTTTTTTTTTAAAAAGAAGATACATATAGTGCAAGCTGAGGGGATGAGTCCCAAGTCCACTGGACTCCAATGGGGTACCAGCTGCTGTGGATATTTGAGAGGTCCCTTACCTGTTGTTGCCCTGAGTGCAACAGATCAGAAACTCCAGTAGAAAGACAGGGCATTAACTGGAGGGATGGGGTTGCCACCCCACAGTCAAAACCTCTGACCCAGAATTGTTCCTGTCTAAAAGAACTGCAGGGACAAAAATGGAGAAGGGAATGAGGGAAAGGAGGTCCAGTGACAGGCCCAAATTGGGATCCATCTCAACAGGAGGTCCCAAGGCCCAACACTATTACTGATGCCATGGTGTGCTTACAGACAGGAGCCTAAGCTCTGAGAGGCCAAACAAGCAGCTAACTAAGACAGATGCAGATACTTTCACCCAACCAATGGACAGAAGCTGGGGGCCCATGTGTTTGAATTAGGGGAAGGATTGAAGAAGCTGAGGAAGAGGGCGACCTCATAGGAAGAGCAGCAGTCTCAACTAATTTAGACTCCTAGATATCTCTCAGACATTGAGCTACCAACCATGAGCTGGACACATTTACAGCAGAGGACTCCTGGTCTGGCCCCAGTGGGAGAAGACATCTGTATTGCCTAACAATACAGATGAAATGGCAGTACCTTAGCTAATACTGTGTTATAGATACAACCAAACCTAACAGATCACTGCTTCCCACAGAGGAAACACTGCCTCTTCAGCCACAAGTTGACCTCTGTAAAATGTTTCTTAATAAATTGTAATTGCTTGCTGAGAATTTAAGAATGAACTTTTAAAGGGCATGTAAAGCTCTTAGTCATATTTTAATAGGATATTCCTATTGTTGGCCAACGAACAGTTAATGGAGTTTAGCACTATTCTTATTAAATTCCTACTAAAAAGCCTACTTTCATAAACAGTAGTTTATAAAAGAAAGATACATGGACATCATGCTTTCTTGGGATTCATAATCTAAAAATGATGGTTTAAAATATTACTCTAAGGTTACTTATTTACTTAAGTCTTACAAGATGACAAAAATATTTTTCAATTGTCTCCATAATACATTAAAAAACAAATAATCATCCCTTCTCAAAAAAGAAGACTATGAAGAAGAGAAAGAGAAAGGAAAGTGGGGAGGTGAGGGCAAGGGCAAAGATCAACATATATAATGATTTTATATTTTACAAAAAACTGCTCAAGAAATTTCTGAGTTTGGCCCAGCAACAATGTATTCATTCACCCTCCTATGAGATTTTGGTCCTTGCTTTAAAGCAGCTGTACAAACAATCTTTTCATGAGTTTTTATTTCAGTCAAATCCCAGATTCTTCCATTGGTGAATTTTAATGAAAAGATCCTGAGGGGTATAAGATTTTCATACATATAAATATAATACCACTGCCTTCTACAGGGGCCTTTACTCAAAACAGTTGTAAAGGTACCCATGAAAACAACAAAGAACTTACCAAGAAATATCTTGAGTAGCTACATGCAAGTGCTTAAAAAAAAATTGGCTAGCAGATGTTATAAGCATAACAAGTAAAAGCAAAACTTGATATACACAAAAAGCAATCATAGTGGAAGCTATAGAAAATATTGGTAAATATACTTAATATAAATTATAGCAATATTGGCTTTTTAATTTATATTTGAATTGAATACTCCTTTACTAAGGATGCTCAATATTCATAATAATTTTAATTTTTAATTTTTGTGATGCTGGGAATTGAAACTAGAGATTTATCCATGCTAAATTATGAGCTCTATTTCTGAATTGTCTTTCCATTCCTTATGTCAACCTTAAGTGGCTGGCTAATGAACTCAAGGTATTTTTACAGGACTAGAAAACATTTTAAAAGAAATTACAATAAATCCATTTCATTTCAAGAAAGAAAATAAGAAATATACTAAAGTATGTAACAATACAAAAAACTATAATTACTTTTTATTGTCAGCAGCCACCCTGGAAACATGTTCCCAATGTCTATAGCACCACAGATTAAAAGCCATTTAAGAGGAATATGATTCATTCAATAATAATTAAGGCAATTTTAAGTTCCTGTTAACATTTTCAAGTTGTGAATAATGCACTCTAATCCTGAACTCTCAGTAGTATGAGCTAAAATTGGTAAATCTTCTAAGGTACAACCTTGCTTTTTAATTCAAATTGAGTCATGTCCTCCTAGAAAATGGTGTGTGTGTGTGTGTGTGTGTGTGTGTGTGTGTGTGTGTGTAGATGTCAACACTTCTCATGATGACTTAAAATCTAAAAAGAAGAAAAAAAAAACAACCAAAACTATTTCTGATTGAATTAAAGATGGTTTCATAGTTATTGCTAACCTTATGAGAACACTGTAAGAAAGGAAGAGGAGAATGAAGGAAGAAAGAGAGAAAGGAAAAAGAATAAGAGTAAAGGAACAAAAGTCAGTTTAGGAAAAATTTAGTCTATAAAACATAATCATTGATTTTGAGAAACTGGTCTTATGTCAAAAGAAGTATGGCCAGTTTGTATCTATGTTAATGTCCCTATAATGACAATTTTTAGCCTTTAAAAAAATTAAAACTGTCTTTTTAAATATTTCTTTTAATAAAAAGCGGAAGGGCCCAAGTGAGGATGCCTCAATCCCATTCAGGAGGGAGAAAAAAAAAAAAAAAACAATCTCAGGAAGGGGGAAGGAGAAAGGGACCTGGGTGGGAAAGACAAAGGGGAGGGGAAGAGGGAATCATGATCAGGTATTTGGGGGAACAGGAGTGAAGCCCTCAGGGCCAGCAGAAAGAATAGGCAACCGAGGGGGTAGGAGGTTGGGGTGACCCTCTAGAATGAATCAGAAACCAGGGAGGTAAGAGACTCTCAGGACTCAAAGGGAGGAACCTTAGATGAATTGCCGACCAGTGGGGAGAGGGAACTTGTAGGGTCCACCTCCAGTAGAAAGATAGGGCATCAAGTGGAGGGATGGAGTTGCCATCCCACAGTCAAAACTCTGACCCATAATTGTTTTTGTTTGAAAGAATTGCAGGGGCAAAAATGAAGAAGGGTCCGAGGAAAAGGAGGTCCAGTGGCAGGCCCAGCTCAATGGGAGGCTCAGGGTCTGAGACTGTTACTGATGCTATGGTGTGTTTACAGACAGGAGCCTAGCATGGCTGCCCTCTGAGAAGCCCAACAAGCAGCTCAAAGAGTTGGATGCAGGTATTTACACCCAACCGATGGACAGGTCTGGTGACCCCTGTGGTTGAATTAGAGAAAAGCTGAAAGAAACTGAGCAGGCGGGAGACCCTGTAGGAGGACCAGCAGTCTCAACTAACCTGGACTCCTGAGATCTCTCAAACACTGGGTCACCAATCAGGCAGCATACACTAGCTGATATGAGGCCCCCAACACATATACAGCAGAGGACTCAGTCAGAGAAGATGCACCTAACCCTTGAGAGACTTGGGGCCCCAGGGACTGAGGAGGTCTGGTGGGGTGGGGGTGGGTGGGGTCATCTTCTTGGAGAGTGCGGGGGAAGTGGTGTGAAATGTGTAACAGTTGGAGGGTGGACCAGTAGAGGGATAAAGTCTGGACTGTAAAAAACGATTAAAGAATAAATTACATATATATATGAATATAAGATATGGACTAAGTGATAAGATTAATATTCTTTGTATATTTTTAAAACCTCAAGATCATAAACTTGTATTTTGAATAATGATTTCTTAATTTGTAGAGGGATATGACAATGATTCATCTACTGCCACCCCTTTTTTGTGTGACATAAAACTACATAAAGAAATACTGGAACTTTAATAGAGTAACCTTTGGTGCGGCATGGTAGAGGCAGGTAGATCACTATGAATTAATTCAAAGCCATCCTGGTCTACATAGGCAGAAATACAGACTGAAATGTTGTCTCAAAAAACAAACAAAATAAATAAACAAGCTCAATGGCATTTTTGCATACTTTTTTGTCTGACATAGCTTTAGACATTTTTATCATTTTTTTAGTTATTGAGATTTTAATATAAATATAACATTTCTCCCTTCACTTTCCTCTTTCCAAACTTCCATATATCCCACTCAGCTCTACTTAAAATTCATGCTGTCTTTTATTTTTATGAATTCCTTTTCCCTAAATTTATAAATTTATATATTTTATATTTATATTACATATAAATATAAACAGTTCAGTCAATTTAATGTTATTTGTATCAGCAGCTCTTTGCAAAGAATGGAAGAAACCAACAGTCCTGCCAAGCTATGATGCCTACAAATTCCCAAACTCTCCAGTATGGCACAACAACCCTTCACATAACTTGGCAGTAACCAACTGCTTTCTAATTGGACTTAAGACCCTCTCAACAAATTGGGTTTCCATGCCTAGCATTGAAAACTCAACAAACTACTCAGTGCTAGTGAACTCATGATTACTGGAAGAAAAATGTATAACCACTAATTTACTGTACCAGAATAATCCCTAACAGCAATTTATAAACCTTTGTCCTCACACCCACAAACAAGTGTAGTCTTAACCTCTCATTAAGAAAATTCTCTTTGCAACACATGGAGACCACTACAGAAAACTACAACCCTTCAAAATGCAGAGTTAAGCACCCCCATACTAAAGGCTCAGAGACAGAAGATCAGGTACCAAAAAACCATGCCATACTGGAAGGGGAAAAGCCCACAAGCCCACAGTGCTACATAAAGAAGGATAGGTAGCTGAGGAAAGCTGAGCAGAGGAGAGGTATTCCAATTGGTTGCCCAGTGCTAAATGCTCAGCCTGAAAAACATACAATTTTCTTGATTTAGTGGTCTTTTGATTATATTTTATAGTTTTAGATTGTGTGTGTGTGTGTGTTACCTTAGTTTTGTGATTTTCTTTTTATGTGAAAAAAAGAAAGGGCATGGAGATAAAGAGGATATGGGAGATAAGAAGAATCTGGGAGGATGTGGGAGAGGGGGAGAGAATATATTAAATGAAAATATGTTTTCAATTAAAAAATACCCTTTGGCTCCACTACTAATTATTTAGTGGTGCTTATACTTTCAGGTATGCTTTATGAATTTTAAGAAGAATACCAATAATTGTTTTCAGGAAATTTATAAACAAACTCAGAATAGACTTAGATATCCTAAAAGTTAGGTAATAAAAATGTTAATTACTGATAGGATTTCAAAATTTAATTAAAGTTCTTAAAGTTAAAATTACATTTTCATAGAAAACTCTAAAAACAAGTTACTAAATAAATTAATTTACAAAGTTTCATTAAAAATAAAAAAATCATCCTATATACAAATTTCCTTTCTAAAAATTCTGAAGAAAATATTTAAGACTCAGAAACTACCAATGATAACTTGAACTAAGTTTCCCAAACTGACTGTTTGGTTACATCAATAAGGGATACTCAGTTTTTTACTTATAAAATAACTACAAATGTAAACATTGATATATCAATTAAGCCTTTTCAAAGGAAGAAACTACAGTTAGAATAATTCATAACCATTATGAGATCAACAATGTAACACAACAAGTACTCTCAGTGATGGTCAAGAACCATTATTAGCAATAAATCATTGTTCATTTTGGTCATAATAGATGTAACAAATATAATTAATAAGAGTTATGGATAGTATAAGAAAAATCCATCAAAAACATTATTATTAGAAACTTAACTGAAAGTAGAATAAACACCAAATTCCTTAAGAGGAGTTTACAATAACTTCTTTATGGACAGCAAAGTCAGTCAAAACTGGAATAAAAATTCCATTCATAATTAATAAAAACAATAAATATATTAAAATTAACACAGCAATGTAGAATAGTTTTAATTTAAAAGGTAGCGAATTTCTTTATTTGGATAAAGAAAATCCAAATAACAAAGGAAGCATATATCACAATTTGGATGAGAAAAAAAATATTTAGCTATTTTTTCCTAAATTAACATATAAATCTAGTTCAATCTCATTTAAAACCTTTGTGGGTTTTTTTTTTTAAATTTTTATTTTTTATTTTATTTTATTTTTTTTATTTATTCAATTTTTTTCAACTTTTATTAGATATTTTCTTCATTTACATTTCAAGTGTTATCCAGAAAGTCCCCTATATCCTCCCCCCTCCCGGCCCTGCTACCCTACCCACCCGCTCCCACCCCCTGGCCCCGGCGTTCCCCTGTATTGGGGCATATAAAGTCTGCATAACCAAGGGGCCTCTCTTCCCACTGATGGCCAACTAGG
>LR755127.1:5784768-5820114 GCA_902729485.2 Mus minutoides
GCTTTGTGGGTTTTTTAAGCTGACATTTGACAAATTAAAATTCATATGAAAGGAAAAATGGTCAATAACTAGTATATACCTGATAAAACAAAACCTGAAGTTGAAGGAAAAGTTTTTGCTCAGATTGCAAATATTCTATTAAACATCAATCCTTTGAAGTTGCCCTGAAAGAGAAGTCTGTATGTTCTGCTAGAGCGACTGGTTATACATTTGGGGGAAAGTAAAACTCATTATTTAAATTATGGTTTTAATTAAAAATATAAAAGATTTAAATAAATGAACATATCATATGAACATGAACGAAAAGATCTTTCCTAACCAAGATAACATTACTGAGCACCCATAAAACAATGAAATGACAAGATGTGGCTACATCAAAATTAAAACATTTTTCTGAGTAAAGGGACTTTAAAAAAATAGTATATATGATCTTCAGCCTTCAACAGAAATCTCATTCCCCCTTTTTCTACTTAAGAAGTTACACTTTAGTGAACCACTCTTTCTTGTGAAAATATTTTTTTATCTTTATTTTTTGCACACCAATCCCCAAGTAGGCTTTTATAGTTCAAAGCCAATTTTATTAAAGATCGGTCATTTAATATCTAGGTACTTTTCCCTAAACTATTCTTGCAATCTAGTATACTTTATGTACATGCTGTTGTTTATTTGTATTCACGACACTAGAAGGAACAATAAAAGAAAGACTCCATGTGAAAAACATTGTTATAGAATGTAATGTTCTAGAAATATTTTAAAAGTTATTATGTAATCAACAACTTCACTACTGAAGAGCCATCTAAGCAGTTAAAAGCATCAGCTACACCTCCCATGGAATCAGGTTCAGTTCCCAGCACTACACCATGACCCACAACCATTTGTAACTCCAATTATAAGACAACTGATACCAGTTTCTACCTTCAACAGGCCCCAGGAATACATGTAGTATACAGGCAAAACACACATACATGGAAAAGAGTAAAATAATAAACATCAGTAATTTCACCCTTTGTTCTGACAAGAAGAATGTAGATTTAGGGAAATATAGCAAGTATAAAAAAATGGAACATCATACACTGTTATCAACACAACAACTCATATATTGTGGCTGTTTCTAATTAGACAAGACAGGAAGGGTACTACATACTCATTAAAGGAAAACCCCACCAAGATAATATAGCAATTCTAAACATTTATGCACTAAACACATGGGCACCCAAATTTGTAAAAGAAAACACTACTATGACTAAAATCACATATTGAACCTCATACAGTGATAGTGTCAATGTCTCTCTCAAGAGACAAGTCTTCCAGAAAAAAAATACTAAACAGAGAAATGGTAGAGTTAAATAATATCATAAATGAAATGACAAATATCTACTGAATACTTTATCTAAACATAAAACAATATATATTCTCATGGAATTGGAACATTCTTCAAAATTGACCAGATACTTGGACACAAACCAAGTATCAACACACTGTACCTTATCTGACCATGATGGATTAAAGGTGGATATCAACACCAATAGAAGCAGCAGAAAGTATATAAACTCATGGAAACTCAACAGTTCACTACTGAAGAAAATTTGAGCTAACATAGCAATAGAAGAAATTTTAAAACATTTTAGAATTGAATGAAAATGAAAACACAATATACCCAAAGCTATGAGACAGAATTAAGGCATTTCTAAGGAACAAATTCAAAGCATTAAGTGCCTATAGACAAAATTTGAGAAATCTTAATTTAGTAAGTTAGCAACACACTTGAAAGATCTAGAACAACAACAAGAAATAATACTTAAGAAGCATAGATGACAAGAAATAATCAAACTCAGGGCTAAAATCAATGAGAAATTATAGAAAAGAAAGGAATACAAAGACTCAATGAAATGAAGAGTTGATTCTTTGAGAAAATCAATACAAGATTGACAAAACTTTAGTCAAACTAATTAAAAGATGGATAGAGAAGACTTAAATAAATAATATTAGAGATGAAAGGTAGATATCACAATATGCCAAAGAAATACAGAGACTCATAAGGAGATACTAAAAAAAAAAATCTGTATTTCTGGCCTAGTCGGCCATCATTGGGAAGAGAGGCCCCTTGGTCTTGCAAACTTTATATGCCCCAGTACAGGGGAACACTGGGGCCAAGAAGTCGGAGTGGGTGAGTAGGGGAGCGGGGGGGGGATATAGGGGACTTTCGGGATAGCATTTGAAATGTAAATGAAGAAATACCTAATAAAAATGGAAAAAAATCTGTATTTCACATAACTGGAAAAACTAAAAGAAATGGATGGCTTTATTTGATGCATAAACCTACCTATAAATCAAAATGAAGTGAAAAATTTAAGCAAACCTATAACATCTAATGAAATAGCCATAATTTGAAATCTTTCAATCAATAAATGCTGGGGACCAGATGAATTCAGCCCAGAATTCTACCAGGACTTCAGAGACCTAATGACAATATGTCTCAAATTATTTCACAAAATAGAAACTTAAGGAACATTTTCTAATTCTTTTTTGAAACCATTATTACACTGATACTTAAACCACACACAAAGCCCCCCTCCCAAATAAAATTATATACCAATATCCTTTATAAACGAAGATTAAATTTTTCTCAACGAAATACTTGCAATTTGAATCCAAGAAAATATCAAAAAGATTATTCACCATTATCAAATAGGTTTCATTCCAGAGATGCAGAGGATAGTTCAACATGAACAAATCAATAAAGACAGGGGGAGGGTATAGGGAACTTTTGGGATAGCATTTGAAATGTAAATAAAGAAAATATCTAATAAAAAAAGACAGTCCACTTCATATAACAGACTAAGACATAATCAACATGGTCATCTCATTATATGCAGAAACGGCCCTTAAAATACAACATGTCTTCATGATAAAAGTTCTGGAGAGACAATGGGTACAAGGGACATACTTCAACATAACAAAGGCAAGTCACATTAATCCCTCAGCCAAAATTACCTTAAAGGGAAAGAAAAGAAAAGCATATCCACTAAAATCAGGAGCAAGGAAGGATGTCCATTTTGTCCATACTTATACAATGTAGTACCTGAAATATTAGATAGAGCAATATGGCAACTGAATGAGATAAAAAAGATACCAGTAAGAAAGGAAGAAGTCAAAGTATCTTTATTTGCAGATGATTTACTTTTACACATAAAGCCCTTACGGATTCCACAAGCAAACTTGTATAGATGATCAACTCTTTCAGTAAAAGTTGCAGGGCACGAAATTAACACACAAAAATCACTATCTTTCCTATATACAAATCCCACAAGCATACTGATAAAGCAATCAGGGAAACAGTGTCTTCCATAATAGCCTAAAATAAATCTTGAAATAACTCTAACCAAGCAAGTGGAAGATTTGTATGATAGAAACTGTAGGATACTGAAGAAAGAAATTGAAGAAGACAGGAAAAGATGGAAAAAATCTCCCATGCTAATGATCAGTAAGATTAGTATTGTGAAAATGCCCATTCTAACAAAAGCAACTACAGATTCAACACATTACACATGAAAATTGGAATAAAATTCTTCAGACACTGAAAAAGAACAATCTTCAATTTCATATGAAAACACAAAAAATGTACGATAGCTAAAAACAATCCTGAATAGTAAAAGGACTCTTCGAGAATATCACCACTTCAGACTTCAAATTGTATTACAGACCTATATTAATAAAAACATGGTATTGATATAAAAGCAGACATGTTGATCAATGGAAATGAACTAAAGACATAGACATAAGTCCACACACCTATGAACACTTGATTTCTTTTTACAAAGAAGCCAGAATTACACACTGGAAAAAGGCAGCAACTTCAACAAATGTGATGCTGGTCAAGTTGCATTACTGCATATATGTGAATGCAAACAGAGCCATATTTATCTTCCTGCAGAAAAACTCATGTCCAAATAGATGAAGGATCTCAACATAGGACAAAATACCCTGCATCTGTTAGAATAGAGGGTGGAGAGTAGACTTGCGCTCCCTGGCTCAGGAAAAGACAGGGCACCAACAGCACAGACATTAAGACCAACAATTAACAAATGTCCCAGGAAGCTGAAAAACTTCTGTACAACAAAGGAGTATCATTTACGCAAAGCTGCAACTTACAGAATTGGTATATTCCATGTTTTCTCCTATATGTGGATGTTAGCTTTAAATATTTCAGTATGTAGGCTACAATCCAAATAACCCCAGGGGTTAGATACCTAGTAAGTACTGGGGGGAGGGGGAGTGGGGATGGCAGAGATAACATCTCCCAAAGAAAGGGTAATAAAATACAGTGTTATAGAGAAATAAAGGAAAAAGTAGATTAGAATTAAATCAGGAGGGCAAAAGCAGGAATGACTAACACTAAGAGCCATTACAGGGTCATATGAAAACCTACTACTATAGAAGCTTCCTAAAGTACATGCATATATGAAAGGAATCTAAATAGTCAATGCCCCAACTAGATATCATATGCCACCAAATAAAACCTTCAGTAATAGGAATGGGTTATATCTTGTTAAATCATTGGCCAAAGGGGTACCTTGAATTGCTCCCCCCCCAGCCCAGAAAAAAAACCTCAGGCTATTGTTTGTTCTTCATAATCTGATGGTAAAACCTGTTGCTGAAGATAACACTTATGCCATTTAACACAGAGAAGTTAAGTTGATGCCTACTGACTAATGCTTGTGATGCTGGGAGGTACTCTGCATGTTCCCAGAAGTGAAAGATAATTCAAAAATAACACCCAACTACAAACTCAGTGACCTACAACAGTGACATGCCTGCAAAACTACTTGTACAACAATGGCACAAGTGTTATGAGTGACCAACCAGTTTCTGGTTGCATTTAAGGCTCACTAAATGAGATAGAACATTTAACTGACATTGCTTTGGTAGCCAAGTCCCTGAGACAACATAGGACACATGCCTGGGAAAATCCTAATACTTTAATTTTGCTAAAGATACATGGCAATAAAATGACTCCTAGTGACACACTGCAGTCATAGATCATTGCCTCAATAGACTGACCCTCAATGGAATCTAACTCAGAAACATAAAGCTGAAATATTTGCAGAGTATGAAAGACTTTGGAGCACTCAGCCCTAAAGATGTCATCATCAATTTATTCCCATTAGTATGCATAGTACTGGCATAGGTTAAAGCCAGTCTGGGTACATGCATATATGCGCTTTCATATATATATGCGCTTTCATATATATATACAAACACACACATATATACATATATATTTCATGCATATATGAAAGTGCATATATGCACTGAGATGAGGAAGTGGGTACATGCTTCATCTCAAAACCAAGAAAATATTTGTATTTGATATCTGCTGGCAAAAGGAACACTGGTTTTGCCCAATGGAGTGTCCTTGAATATCTCAACCACACTTTCCATGCCCAGAAGTAGCAGGCCAACAGAAAATAAACTCGACGTTTGTTTGTGTGTGTATGTGTGGGGTTGTTCCATTTTGTTTTTAGCATTTTTGTATAACTATATCTAAAAACACATCATAACTATATAATTGTAAAAGTTAAGGGGGCAAAGTAACCCACTGAAAAATGATAAGCCCCAACTCTAAGTGATACTTATCTGGATTTGAAAGGGACAAAGCAAATTACTTTTGAACAAAGTTTTTGAAAGTTGTGTCTTTATCATTTCACATAGACTCCGACAATTAACAACAAACCCAAGCTCATGTTACTATTTTTAAATTCACGATTTTTAACCATGTAAAGATAAAAAGACACATATTTAGCCTTATAATTTTTTATCTGTTCTAACAC
This sequence comes from Mus minutoides, assembly GCA_902729485.2. Taxonomy (NCBI): domain Eukaryota; kingdom Metazoa; phylum Chordata; class Mammalia; order Rodentia; family Muridae; genus Mus; species Mus minutoides. Next base: position 5,790,600 of record LR755127.1, read on the forward strand.
CATCATTTAAACTATTCAATCTTCCCATTTTCTCTTTGATGATTTATTAACCCAGTTCCCTAAGGTTATTCTGAATTATAATACAAACTATAATTTAGCAATCACTGCTGAATAAATGCATGGTGGTCAAGAACAGTAAGTTGAATGAGGCTAACTGCTTTATGTTTAAATTTCAGAGTTAAGAAACTATAAAGGTCTAAATAATTTTTAAACTATATTTACAAACGAGTCACTTATAAAGATCTAAAAGACCCCCTTTTATCCAACCCCTTTTCTAATGCAGAATGAATCCTCCAGATTTAGGGAAGTTTGTTCAAAAGTAATTACAGTTTATTCACTAAAATAACCTTTTTCTGTCTGTATTTTTATCATTTAGACAATGGCGAGTGAACTTCTAGTTCACAGAAGAAAAACTATCAATAAAAGTGCTTAAAAGCTATACCAATGGATATTAGAATAATCACCGATCTTAGATTTAAATGTTTCTTGGTCTTGTAAGGGAAATAGAAGAAAGGGGAGAGAAAATTATTCATATCCATGTTCCAAAATGTACAGATTTCATGTAAGTTTAAATTAAGGAGAAGTGTTCTAAGGTGATGCTTTAATATTTAGTGTACTGATATGTTAAGTACTATTTGGAGTCTTTCAAAATGTAGGCATTGCTAAGTCGTTCTAAAACACTATGTACAACCAAATGAAAATATATAAATTTTTGGTTAGAACAGAGTAATCTAAACATAGTCAGGCATGAGCTATAAATTGGGGGCATGGCATGAGGAGGCCATGTTGAGTTGTGCTGTGCTTCCATCCGTCCGTCCATCCATCCATCCATCCATCCATCCATCCATCCATCCATCCATCCATCCATTTTTATTTATTTTATTTTAGGTTTTTGAGACAGAGTTGTTTATTTTTAAGAATAAGATATTGTTATGCAGCCTTGGCTGGCCTGAAACTTGCTATGTAAACTGGCCTCAGACTAGGAGATCCACTTCCCTCTGCTTCCAGCATGCTGTGATTAAAGGTGTGCACTGGCTAGGTGTGGTGGTTTTGAATCATCTCAATTTTGTATCCCCAGTTATCTTTCATTTTCTCAAGTCTCACATGTTATTTCAGAGAAGTTAAGTTGAAATGCTCAAAATCTTTTATACTTTATTAATAACTCATTTAACTCAAAAAACCATTTTGAAGTAGATTTTTTTCTTCACTTGAGGGACATCTAGGTTGTTTCCAGTTTCTGGCTATTATGCATAAAGCTGCTATGAACAGAGTTGAGCAAGTGTTCTTGTGGTAAGAGGTATGAGGAAGGGAATGGGGATGGAGATCAGGTGTAGAAAGGGGCAGGGAGAAAGAGGGCTGAAAGAGAGATTGGAAATTGATGGGGGGCATCTCTGGGACAAACGGAAGACCTAGAACGAGGTAGGCTCCTGGGAGTCTATGAGAGTGACCCTAGCTGAGATTCCTAGTAGCTAGTGATATGGAGCCTGAAGTGACCACCTCCTATAGCCTGTTGGGACTTCCAGTGGAGGGACGGTGACACCAAACTACCCACAAAACCTTCAATCCCAAATTTGTCCTGCCTACAAGATGTGCAGGGATAAAGATGGAGCAGAGATTGAGGGAATGGCCAACCAATGATCTTGAGGCCCACCCCATGGGAGAGAGCCAACCCCTGACACTATTAATGATACTATGCTATGCTCACAGACAGGAACCTACATATCTGTCTCCTGTAGAGGAGAGGCTTCATTTAGCAACAGATGGAAACAGCTGCAGAGACCCACAAACATTAGGCAGGGCTTGAGGAGTCTTGTGCAAGAGTTGGGGACAGGATTGAGTGAGCCAGGTGTCAAACACACCACAAGAAGACCTAGAGAGTCAACTAACCTGGTCCCATAGGGGCTCATAGATATTGAACCACCAAATAAAGCATGCATGAGCTGGACCTAGGCCCCTTATATAGTTATAGCAGATGTGCAGCTTGGCTTTCATGTGAGTCCCTGAACAATTGGAATGGGGTTGTCTCTGACTGACTCTGTTGCCTGCTTTTCGATCCCCTTCCTCCTGCTCAACTACCTTGTCTGCCTTAATGGAAGAGGGTGCACTTAGTCCTGCTGTGACTTGATGTGCCAGGGCATGTTGGTTCCTATTAGTGAATTCTGCTCTAAGGAGAAAGGAAGAAGGTAGTGGGGGGAGTGGTTTGTGAGGGTGGGACTGGAAGGAGGGAGGGGGAGGGGGCTGCGATTGTGATATAAAGTGAATACATAAATTAATGAAGAAAAATTACCCTTCGTAAAGGATGGCAAATCTTGAAAACATCTAAAAATTAATGTGGAAAAGAAAGTAGCTCTAAAAATGACAGTAAATGACATTCAATAAGATGCTTGTAATAGAAATACAATGGATTTAAGTGGTGAAAGAAAAGGTACTATTCATTTTCATTTACTGACTCAATACTTCTCAGAACATAGAAGATGAGTACAAATGTGTAAACTTGAAACATCTATTAATATACTTATCACTATTTTCATATTTTTATTTAGTAAGAGTTAATTATTTAGCATCAATACAGTCATTTTTAAATTACCAGAAGTGAAGTGTCACTATGGTCATGTAATTTACATGCCTTAGTAAACAACTGAAAAATGCACATGTCACACTGCTGTAGTAACTCTCAATTTTTAAACAAGTATTCTTTCACCAAACTCAGACAGAATTGCATAGGACAGCAAGAGTTTGCTGAAGGGACCCTGATATAGCTGTCTCGTATGAGGCTATGCCAGTGCCTGGCAAATACAGAAGTGGATGCTCACAGTCATCTATAGGATGGAACACAGGGGTCCCAATGGAGAAGCTAGAGAAAGTACCACAGGAGCTGAAGGGGTCTGCAACCCTATAAGAGGAACACAACATGAACTAATCAGAAACCCCAGAGCTCATGTCTCTAGCTGCATATGTAGCAGAAGATGGCCTAGTTAACCATCATTGGGAAGAAAGGCCCCTTGGTATTGCAAACTTTATATGCCCCAATACAGGGGAACTCCAGGGCCAAAAAGTGGGAGTGGGTGGGTAGGGGAGCAGGACGGGGGGAGGGTAGAGGGCACTTTCAGGATAGCATTTGAAATGTAAATTAAGAAAATATCTAATAAAAAAACCAAGTATTCTTTCAAATCTGTTATTCTAACTGGTGAGATTTAACTAACTCTAGGATATTAAAATGATAAATGAAAACAGTGTAAATTATGCAAAACCCGCTATATACAAGGAAGTGCTATATTCAAAATGGGTTTTAAAAGATACTATGATAATTAAATTCTCTGAAAAAAATTTAATAGAATTTCTGCCGTGATTTTTTTCAAATAAATTTTGATATAGCAAAGACAGGTTATTTTTGGAATTATGATTTAGCTAACATTTCCAGTAGTATGATTATGATAACTTATATAATATACACAAGGATTATATGATAAAAAGGAACTATTACACATACTAATTTTAGATGTATATATATTGCTTATAAAGTAGAAATTTATTAAAGAAATTTAATTACAATAAATTACTTGATACAGAAAACAACTGATTCTGCTCTAAGAAGACCTCAGAAAGTACTGTGTTCAGATATATGTTTAATCATATAACACTAAACTATGCAACACTAATCTGCAAGCCTTAAAAATTAGATTTAAAATTATTTAAATTATTTAAAATTATTGGGTCATTGGGGCTGGAGAGATGGCTCAGAGGTTAAGAGCTGCTCTTCCAGATGTCCTGAGTTCAATTCCCAACAACCACATGGTGGCTCACAACCATCTGTAATGGGATCTGATGCCCTCTTCTAGTTGTGTCTGAAGAGGGTGAAAGTGAACTCATATAAATAAATAAATAAATAAATAGATAAATAAATAAATAAATAAATCTTTAAAATATTGTTGGGTAATAACACACTGATATCAGAAGTCCACTTGGAAAAGTTTGCATCAGTAGTTACTAGCATTTTAATTCTATAAATGGGGTTTGCAATTATTTGAATTTCAAATTTGATAATGGTAAAGTAAAATCTACAATTCTTTACGAGGGCATTGTTCTATTAAATCGGATTATTGCCTGTGTTCTTAAATCATGCTAGAGCTGAAATGGAAGAAAAAGTTTGCATCAACAGTTTCTAGGATGTTGGCTCTATAAATGAGGTTTGCATTTTATTGGAATTTTATATTTGATAATGATAAAATAAAAATCTAAAACAATTCTGTATGAGGGTACTGTTCTATGAAATAGAATTATTGCCTGTGTTCTAAAATCATGCTAGAGGTGAACCGGAAGTATCTTTTCAGCTGGTTAGTGTTCATAGTTCCAGAAGGTGCTGCATAGGTTACTTGGGAAAGAAAAGTCATTAACAATTTTTGCCATCGAATGCAGTAGATGTTATGATCATGGATTGGACTTGGGGACAGGTTCAAAGTAAGGAACTCACACCCAGTTCTGTAACGCGGATTTATGAGATCATAGCTGTAGAAGAAATAGACCCTAAAGATAAGCCTGCTAGTATTGCTTTACTAAATAGTCATGTTGTCAAACTGCCTTCTAAGCACTCATGTTTATACACATACATATGTGATGCGTCCAGCTTCCATCACAAATGCTTCATACTCTATCTGGCAGTGGTTAATGCACAAACACCTAAGTGATGAAAAGGCCTAGAATAACTCATGATGAGTGTCCAGACATAAATAGGGAAGTTCTATCACTCCCCCCAAAGTTCAAGGAATATCATCAAAGAGGAAACACAGAAAGCAAGAACTCAAGGCTGAGAAGACATTCAGCAAAAAGATGTATCAGAGACATGGCATTGTTCTCATGAATGCAACACAATTGTGGATTATCTGCACAAGACTTTTCACACATATGAGCCCATCAAAATTTTATTATGAGCCATAGGAAGAGCCTATAGGCTTCCCTTCCTTCCTGAGGCACGACTGGTAGTGGTGTAGTCACTGATATATTGCCGTAACACCAGTGCATAACCTCTCACCCATATTTGGGAAAGAAACACTAATTCAATTCAGTAGGTAACATACAAAAAGAAGACATAAATGTAAAAAGAGGAATTGTTGAGAAGAAAGGTTTCCTTAGGGGAGAGAAGAGGACAAAAAGAAAAAAATGAAAGACCAAGACAACTAAAATTAGAAGCGAAAAAAATAAGACTTTTCTTAGCTCTGACATCAACAAAGTGTTCATTCTTTTGTTCCTATAAGAGTTCATAATAATGAAAAGATTCATAGAAAATACTATTTCTGAGCTCTTGTAATTAGATTTTTTGTCATACTAATTGTATTACTAGAAAGATAAAGGAGTTTAGACAAGTTCTTTAACTTTCTAGGCTGTTCTTTAAATGTAATGATGGCAATATTCTAGACTCAGTTCTTTACATGTAATATGATGACAAATTAATGAGAGATTTTTAAAAGTTCTTTCTTCTTCTAGCTTTTTATCATAGCCTACACAGAGGATAAAGGTGTCAGTGTGGTGAGAAATGAGGCAGGGTCTTTTCAGAAAGTACTGTTAAAATAAAGATGTTTTAATTGTATTTATTTTGTTAAGAATTTAAGGCAGATCCTTCACATTTTGGTTGTTGAGTCTAGTCTTTAACTAATGGCTGAATCATCTCTCCAGGGCTTTAAGTCACACCCCTGTAGCAAAAGAGGAACAAAGTAAAAAAAAAAAAAAAAAAAAAAAAAAAAAAAAAAAAAAAAAAAAAAAAAAAAAAAAAAAAAAAAAAAGGACTAGCAAAATGATTTTGTGGGAAAGGTAATTACTACCAAGTCTAAGGACAGAAGTTCCATTCCTGGAACCCCCATTGTTAAAGGCAAGAACCAACCCCTATATGTTGTTCTCTGACATCTACATAAGTATCTTGGCACATGGACTCACACACACACACACACACACACACACACACACACACACACACGTCAAAAATGTTAATAAAAATTGAAGATAATTGTTTTTAAAAAGAAAGGAAAAAGGAGAACTATTTATAATCTAATATCTCAAGAATTTCCAAAACAATATTTGTAATGATAAACCCACACTGATGGTGGGTGAATCACAGCTACCTTAAATACAAAGAAGGCACTCTGCTTTTGTTACACAGAAAGTATTCACTAATGCTCATTTAGTTTTGTAATCGGTATTCAATTAGGCACCAGAATGTAACTGAAATGAAAAAATTCCAAAGGACTGTTATCTCTGGGGGCCATTAAGTCAAATGTGGAAATGAATTCGTTAGCTTAGGATTAGAGACTTCAAATTTTAAAGGACAATGTACTGTTCTGTTTTCTTTTTATAGAAAAGAAAATCAACAACCCAAATTATGTCATAAAAGTCCAGTTACTCAACCTTATACTCTCATGTTGTGTTTTTCAATTCACTTACTTTAAACCAGTGCTTCTCAAACCTCCTAATGCCGCAACCTTTTAATAGAGTTTCTCATGCTGTGGTGAGCTCCAGCCTTAAAACTATTTTGTTGCTACTTCCTAACTGTAATTTTGCTACTATTATGAATTGTAATGTAAATATCTGATATGAAGGATATCTGATGTTACCCCTAAAGGTTGAAAACTGCTGTTTTAAACATAAACATGGTTTAAAAGGTAGTTATGAATGGCTCAAAAATTCATAACTTGACAGGTCAAGAAAATGCAAAAATACCTTTTAGTTTGAAAGAAAGTATAAAATACTGCATACTATCACATATGAGACTATCAATTATCAAATAAAACTAACAACAAAAATCAAGAGAGCCCTGTGTCTTAAATCTTTAAAGTCAACACTGATAAACTGATTAAAAGAAATATCTTAATAAATTTCTACAGTTATAAATACCTCTGAATCATGTGTGTGGATTGACTTTACTTACATAAACTTACATAAAATATACTAATGTTAAGAGAGACAAAGCCATTTTCCCAAGGAAAACCCAAATAGAAGTCACATCTAAGGAGCAAAACAAAACTGCTGGTAATAAAAAAAATTAAAAGCTACTGTAAGATTTTTAGTAACTTTCCAACCACCACTCTGCAAAACACAGGAACTAATTTGCTGACTTAATATTTCTCAATTGTTCTCAATCCAAATAATACTTGTAACACATGAATGAAAAAGGGTATTGTTTTGCCAGCCATTCTCTCATTTTCAGTGATTCAAGGTCAGAGGAAATAGTTCACTTGTTTCTTTTTTTTTTCTTCAGCATCTTCATAGTTCTTCATTTTTTATTTTACAATATTCTACTTGGGCAAATATGGCATTATTATTATTTAATCTTTTTGTTGTTGTTTTGACAGTCCACTTGTTATCCCCATCTCAGTCTACCCTCCTACTATTCCTCATCCTATTCTTCCTACTCTCTCCAAGAGGATGTCCTCACTCCCACCTCACCCCCACCTCCACCCCACCCCATCAGACCTCCTCACTCCTTGGGGCCCCAAGCCTCTCGAGGGTTAGGTGCATCTTCTCTCACTGAGTCCAGACCAGGTAGTCCTCTGCAATATATGTGTTGGTGGCCTCATATCAGCTGGTTTATGCTGCCTGGTTGGGGATCTAGTAGTGTCTTAGAGATCCTGGGGATTCAGGTTGAAACTGCTGGTCTTTCTATAGGGTCCTCCTTCTCCTCAGCTTCTTCCAGCCTTTCCCTAATTCAACCACAGGGGTCCCCGGCTTCTGTCCATTGGTTGGATGTAAATATCTGCAGCTGTCTCAGTCAGCTGCTTGTTGGACCTCTCAGAGGGCAGCCATACTAGGCTCCTGTCTGTAAACACACCATAGCATCAGTAATAGTGTCAGGCCTTGGAGCCTCTCTTAGAGCTGGGTCCCAATTTCAGCCTGTCACTGGACCTCCTTTCCCTCAGTCTCTTCTCCATTTTTGTCCCTACAGTGCTTTTAGATAGGTGAGAGTTTTTGACCGTGGGAAAGCAACCCCATCCCTTTACTTGATGCCCTCCCTGTCTTTCTACTGGAGGTGGACTCAAAAGTTCATTCTCTGGGAACTGTTGGGCATTTCATTTAACGTCCACTTTCTATAACAAGTCAATACACTCTTGTCTTTGAAATGGCTAGGGCTCATAAGTACTATATAAGTATCATATTTAAGGCAGAGACTCTGGATTCAATAATTATGATCCCTGTATTCAACCTGTGATGTTAAAATTCCAATACTTAATATTCTATCAAAAAAGTAAAATTTCAGTGATTATTATTCTTTTAATAAAATAAAAGCTGAGAAGCTCGAGGAACCTTTATATGTAGGATCTCCTACTAAGAGGAGGTCTAGATTGATTCAAACTTAGCCAGTGATGGATGGCAAAGCCATCAACATCAATGCCTTAGGACCTTTGCACTAAGTTCCTTTGTAGAATCAGTGGAATATAATATCCTATTTATTAGCTGAACTGATTAAAGCATCAGCTGACTCAAGAAAAAAAGTAATTTGGAGAGAACTATTACAGTAAAACGCTTAGACAAAGAAGTATGTGTAATAAAAATATAATATATACATATATAAAATTATCAAAGAATAAAAATATGCTTTAAAATATATTGATTACACAGATAACAAAAGCTAGTAAAAATGAAAGATCTTACAACAAAGAGCCACCTAGAAGATACATTTTTAAATCAACAAAATTGCCTTTTTTGTACCATATCTTAAAAGCAAGCATGTATTTGTGACATTCAATAAATTATTTCCAAGTTGGAATACATTAAAATCAGTTTTCCTAAAGATCATTTAATACATTGTAAAGTAATAACCTATTTTTTACTGTTAAAATGTCACTCCATTTCTACCAAAGTTAGTCATTTTTGAATAATTATTCTTCTGAATTATCCATAAAGCACATTTTCATCATTTCTATTTTTAACTATAGCTTAAAAAGTAAAAAGTTGAGTTACATAAAGAAAAAGTCTGGTACATTAAAAAATAGAGGTATTTGGGGTGAATACATATGGGGAAATTTTCAGGCTCAATTCAATACTATTGATAATTTGGATTGTCTATAAGATACAGTGTTTCCTATTAAATATCCCTTTAATCTTTTGTCAGTTCTGAGAAGAAATGTCAAAATTAAAGAAAAAAACATAAAAATGAACACACGAGATAAGTGTTTTCAGCACACTTGAAAGACACAACTGACATCTTGATATATGAATAGGAGAATAATACATTCATGGTGGAATAGAAGACTACATTTATAACATAATGATTCTTTGTAATTAACTTCATGGAAGATGCATGGTCACATGAAGTCTAGAAAAGCTTCCAGGCTTACTTCATACCATTTGTATTTCACAAGTCATGCAAATCAAACAAATGGCTTCTAACACTGTCTCTAATTATTATATGACTGCCTGAATTATCTTTACTATCACAATAACCAGTAATAAAAAAATCCAAGTCATCTCATAAAAAATATTACTGGGAAGGGTTTTTTCTTTAATTTTTAAATGTATTCCTCTTTCATATAATACATACTGACTACAGTTTCTCTTCCTCCTCTCCTCCCAATCTCTCCTCTCCTATATCCACTCTCCTATATCCACTCTCCTATATCCACTCCTCTGTTTCCCTTCAGAAAAGGGCAGGCCTCTCAGGAATATCAACCTAACATGGAATATCAAGTTGCGATAAGACTCGTCACCTCTCCTCATATTAAACCTAGATGAAGCAACTCATGAAGAAGAAAAGGGTCCTGAAAGTAGGCAAGAATTATCTAGCATGTTTTGTTTTGCTTTGTTTTGTGGATTTCTTCAAATTTCTTTTAAAAAAAAAAAAAGGCTTACTAAAAGCAGGAAGATTTCAAATGAAAACTCTTTTCCATCCTTGAGATCAGATTGCTTAACCTAGTGTAAAGGCAAAGAACACATCAATGTATACGTCTAGTAATATATTCACAGAGCATGAAATCCAAACTGTTTTGCAGCATTCTAGCATATCCATATCAATCATCAATATCAGCAGAACTGCACACTTTTACAGAGATAAATTACTAAAACATTATCAGGAACTTGAAACAGTCTTAATTGTATTTGGTTTGTTGTGGCAAGAATTTATAAGTTCTTGGTTGTATTACATTTAATTATTGCAAGAACAAATTTTCATTTCAGTAATCTAGAAGACAAAAAGACTCTTAGTAAAAGAAAAACTGTAGGAACTAAACAGAAGAATTAAAGTAGTTACATTTCAAAGTATAATATGATTTCTTGGGGATGTGATGACAGGTTAAATTCTAACCATTCTCCTAACCCAAATTCAGCTAAACACATTCCACAGGCCTATCATAATAAAAATAAGGTGTTACATTTAATGACAAAACTATTGCATACTTGCAGTAAAGTAATTAGCAAAAAAAAAAGTATTTCAGTTTCAGCAAGTCTGCCCTAAGTAAATATGTGTCACTATTTGTACACACACTTATATTTATATAGCTGATCAATTACTATGCACCACAACATTTATTTGCTCAAAATTTTCATGCCTTGTTTAACATTCCTGAACAGAAGTGTCTGTGGGAAACAGAAACTACAATTAGAATGAGTGCTGAGACTCAGGCTTTGTGAACAATGTTTAGAATAGCACACTCTCCTGTGCAAGAGTCTAACTGCAACTAGTCAGCAGGTAAAACACAGGGAATAGGTTTAGTTTGGGTAGTTTGCATCCTAAGTATATTAGGATTCCTTCCCTATTCATATAGATATTTCATGATGACCAAAAGGCAATTTTAAAAAGTTAATCAAGTAAAAGCCTAATTTCAGTGGGATGGTAAAAAGCCCAGTGTTCTTTTGCAAAGAAATTACCTTTAAAATGACTGTAGTATATATTCATAAACTTAAAATGCTTCTGAAGTTATGTGGAACAAACCTTCATAATGAAAAACTTCAAGTGATTTTCTTTCCTTTGAAAATGTTTATTATTTATAATTTTAGCAAGATACGTCAAAACTATTTTCACGTGAGATATTGCTATCTTTTAAATTACCAAAACAAAAAGTATGTTAAATTTGATTGTTTTCTTAAATGAACTTTTAATTTCAATATAGTTCAAAGGTTCACCAAAAAGATGAAAAAATAGTATTAACAGTTTCCACTTCCTACGTACCTCATATTCCTACGGTGAAGTTGGAGCTAAAATTGATATTTGAACTCCCTATTTTATTAATATGCCATTGGACTTTTTCTAATGTACTGTTTTATGTTTCAGAATAGTATCAGTCTACTATAATAACAATTAATCATCATGTGAGAAAGTTGGAGGGCATTAGTCAGATACTTCTTAAAATATCTTTAAATTTGTGGTTTTCTAAATTTTTTATGGTTAGGGTAGGATTATAGGTTTGAGGGAAGAGAGCATAGAGGATTGTCCTCATCATATCTTATCAAGGATATATGACATAAAAATCACATATCAATAATCATTTGATCACCTGGCCAAGACAGAAATTGCTAGGTTTTATAAAATTATATGCTTCCCTCTTCCTACACTCTCCTATGTGGAAATAAGTTATCACTAACAACCACAATTAAGGAGTGTAAAGGTTAATCACCAGCACCTTATAACTAGAATGACATATCAAATGAGTCTGTTCTGTCACTATTGCTCCTAATAGTCACTGTGACCCAGCATCTTTTCTGTTTCTTTATGCATATTATACTGAATGTCTTCACATCTTATTGTGTCTTGTAAATTCAGTTATGTTCACTATATGTAAGAAAAAAAAAAAACCAATCATTTTCTTTCCCATATGTGCCGGTTATTTTTCTTTTGTTGTTAACTTGACAGAAACTAGTCATCTGGGAAGAGGGAACCTGAACTGAGAAAAGGCCTCTCTATCAAAGTAGCCTATAGCCTAGTCTGTGCTGCATTTTCCTGATTAATGATTGATGTGGGAGGATACAGCCTACTGTGGGCAGTGTCACTCTCTGGGTATGCATGTCCTAGGAGGTATAAGAAAGATAACAGATGAGTATGGAGACCAAGCTAGTAAACAGCATTCCTCTGTAGTCTCTGCTCAGTTCCAGCTTCCAGGCTCTTGCCCTGCTTGAGTTTCTGTTCTGCTTTTCCTCAATGATGGACTGTGGTGTGGAAGGGTAAGGCAATCAACTTTTTCCCCGCCATATTGCTGTTGGCCATAGTGTTTATCATAGCAATAGAAAACAAACTAAGACATATAGATAAACTGAGTTTCTACATAGAGAAATCCATCTTATTTTATCATAAATATTCCTCTTTTTTATTACAGAAAAGGGCATTATAGCGATTTTCTTAAGATGGAGTCTTACTATGTTACTGAGGTTGATAAAACTGGACTGAGTCTATTATACTGATTTTTTAAAATTAAAATTATGTATTTGTTACCTCCTATACTTCAGGATATGTATAGATTTACATGATATATTATATATACAATAAATTGTATAGTTATGTGTGTATATAATATATACAACTAATTATATATGTATATGTGTATATGATGCACACAATATATAAAATAGATAATGCATATAAAATATACAAATTATGTAAATATATATAATCTGTTATATGAAAGTGTTTGGTTCAAAAAGAATAAGGTTATTCTCTTTAGAGAATTTATAACATTTATGAAACTAGAAATTTGACTAATTGCATGCTAATAAAATTATGAAATAAATTTTGTTTCCCTAGTGGTTATTCTACTCAGTATCTTTGTGTGGTGTGGGGAAGGTGCACACACATGCATGTGATTTATCAATATAAATAAAATAATTTACCTGGCAAAGTAGCCTTATTTCAAACCAACCAAAGTAAGAAAATGCTGCATTTAAATACTAAATCAAAAATCTACCAAAAAGAACTTGGAGATCCACAATATTATTGCATTCAGGTCTTACTTTTACCAAACTTCTTTTAAACACACATATCAACTGTATTGTGAAAATGATGAAGTGATTGAAAAAAATCCAAAAGAGAAAATTGTCATTTGTGGGGATTTCAAAAGGTAATGTACACTGTAGTAAAAAGATATGCTTTATATATCAAGTGGACAGGGCCAAGTGAACTCCAAAATAACTGTCAGAGTTCAGTCATTTGCTTCAAGTGCCTGTTGTACTAGGTATTGTGATGATTTGTTTAACAGCTGAGAAACATCAATAACAAGTTTTTATTTGTTTAAAACTTTCATTCCAATCAGACTTACTTGAATTCTATTAATAAAAACAATGAAAATATTATTTTGTTTTTACTCTTAACAAATACTACTTAGGTTGCTACATACATTCTGGAATAGATGCTTAAATGCATATATAAAGCTATATGTACTACTTTAAATATACTATACCTTCAAATATATTATACCTTACAAATATATACTATACCTTTCATTAGTATTTTATTATAGGTAATTCATTGATCAGACATCTAGCCCAACTTGATCATTCCAAATTTCATACTCATTTCACCATTTTGATTACATTAAATTTTCTGTAGTGTTTATTTTACTGATTCACTAAATCATCACAAGCCATAATTTAAAATGAATAATACTTTTCAAAGAAAACAATTTTAAGAAACCAATTAACATCTGGTAGACATGTCAGGGCTTAAGATCTACAGAATTACAACAAATAAATGCTTCAGGGAAAGATTCTGCGGGTCCTGGGGAAATGACTTCAGGTTGGTAAGCTTGGCAGCAGGTGCCTTTACCATCTGAGCCGTCTACTGTCCCCTTATCTCATCTTCTAGGATTACTACTAGGAATTGTAAAGTGCATGAGTGAGACCTTTATCGTTTGAGCAAATGAGAAGAACCAAAGTGTACTATATAGTGTTTGCAAAAATATTTCAAAAGATTCAAAAGATTCTGTCATTACAAGTAAGCAAAAATTTTAACTAAAACCACAAGCTAATTCTAACCATTAGATTTTCAGTGTGAAAATGGCTCCTGGAAAATAGGATGTTTATGTCTGGGCTGAAAAATAAAAGATTGAAAAGATTGAAGAGCAAAAAAAAAAATTCTATTTTTTCAGGCCAAACAACTTCTTTCCAAATTTATAGGTACTGTGTATAGTATTTACTGGCAAACACAATCATCTTATGTCAAAAACAATCTTCAACTAAAGCCCAAGTAAATGCAATATCAAATAACAAGTTGTTTTTTTTAACCACAAATTAACTCAAAACATTATACCCAGGGACAAACTAGAAAGACAAATTAACCATACATATTCCATTGGACTCTATTAGCAATTTAACATCAAAATGATAGCATCTGTTCTGATAGCTTAAGGGCAAGTGAGCCCTTAAGATAAGAGAGATTTGAATCACTGTCCCCAAAAAGACTGCCACGAAGCTTATCCTGCCACCAATATGGAGGGAATAGTAAAGAAACATCTATCTATACCATACAATATAGCAGTGGTTCTCAACCTTCTTAGTGTTGCAACCCTTTAATATAGTTCTTCATGTTATGGTGATGCCCAACCATAAAATTATTTCATTGCTACTTTATAACTGTTACTTTGCTACTGTTATGCACCATGATGTAAATAGCTGATATACAGGATATCTGATATGTGTCCCTGTGAAATGATCATTCAACAACCAAAGAGTCATGATCCACCACTGCCATGTAGGCTCTATACCATATAAAATGTGATTTTTATGTACATTCTAGCATATTAAGAGTTATAAGTGAGATTAGTGAGTGTCTGTATTTTTAGCAACAGTACCTGATCATTCAATATTTTGCATGCATATATATATATATATATAATCTTCATGGCTCATTTTGAAAACTACAATATAAATAAATCACACAAAATTAAAACATAAATTTTCTGCTCTAGAAGAAGGAAAAAACCACAAGAACCTAGAACATTTAAACTTTTTGAAAATAATGCAAACAAAGTAAAAAAATATATAGCACAAGAAGTAAACTGTATACACATATGGACACGTAAAATTGAACAAACAGGTTCCTAAAATCAACCATTCAGAATTATTTAAGGCCACTATTTAAAATTACATGGTATTTATAACCATCTTATTAGAAAATGAATTCTAAGATAATTTTTGGTAAACAAAGTCTAAAAAGTATGATTTCATATTTTCAGTTCATTTTCAAAATGGGAATAAGAAATAAATAAGGTCATTCTGAGAAACCTTAGCTACCATTTTAAAAATTAATAAATATTGAATAATAGTAGTGATGGATGGAGACCACATCTCTAAGTATTTCTTTTTTATTAATCATTTTATTCATTTACATTTCAAATGATATCCCCCTTCCCAGTTTCCCCTCCACAAGGTCCCCATGCCATCCCCTTTCTCCCCACTCTCCTTTGCCTCTATGAGGGTACTCCTTCACCCACTCACCCTCTCCTGCCTCACTGTTCTATCATCCCCCTTTGCTGGGGCATCAAGCCTCTACAGGACCAAGGTCATCTCCTCCCACTGATGCCAGATAAGGCCATCCTCTGCTGCATATGCGGCTGGAGCCATGGGTCCCTCCATGTGTACTCTGGTTGGTAATTTAGTCTCTGGGAGCTCTAGGTGGTACAGTTGGTTGATATTGTTGTTCATGCTATGGGGTTGTCATCCCCTTCAGTTCCTTCAGCCCTTCCCCTAGCTCTTCCATTGGGGTTCCAGGCTCAGTCTAACGGTTGGCTGTGAGTATCTACATCTGTATTGGTCAGGTGCTGGTAGAACCTCTCAGGGAACAGTCATACTAGGCTCCTGTCAGCAAGCACTCCTTGGCTGGCAACAGTAATAATGTTTGGGTTTGGTGTCTGTAGGTAGGATGAATTCCTAGGTGGGACCGTTTCAGCCTTTCCTCCAATCTGTCTCTGAATTTCCTTTAGACAGGAACAATACTGGTTTACAATATGTGAGATGAGTGGAAAGCCCAATCCTTCAACTGGAGGCCATGCCTATCTACTAGAGGTGGTCTCTACAGGTTCTATCTCCCCTTTGTTGGGTATTTCTGCTAATGTTATCTCCTTTGGGTCCTGGGAGTCTATCGCTTCCCTGGAGTCTGGGACTTTCTATTGGTTACTCCCAGTTCCCCACCCTCCACTGCTACATATCTCTATTCGATATCCTGACCCTCTGTACTTCTCTTGTCTCCCTTCCAATATCTGATCCTGTCCCCCTTTCCCCTCCCCCTCCTCTCTCCCTCAAATCATAGTAAAGAAATCTTTTATTTACTTAAATATAAATGGAAGGACTAATGTTATTGCTACTTATAATAAATTGCACAACTGTGCTACTAATAAACAATAAGAAAATAAGATCCAGGATTTCAGTTAGACTCCTATTGACTTGTAGGTATTATCTGGGAAAACATGTTGTAAACTGTTCTTGACATAACAGATGCTTATGGAACAAAATAAAAAGTTCAAGCAAATAACAAAATATGTTATTGAGCAATATTTTAAAAGGCAAATAATATAATATATTCTTAGGTATCACTATATCTAAAGATTATCCAATATATCTGACAAGAATAAATGTCTAAGAACATTTAGGTCAAGTAAACATATAAGAGATGTATATTTTCAGCTGCATTAATATTTAAGTAAGTTTTAGTTTACTTAATGCTTAGCTTTTGAAAAATTTTACACTGTGCCAAATATTGTTAAATGCTACTAAATTTAAATTTTAGTAAGTCACTGAAAATATTGATAAATCTTAATAAAGATGAGGAAGATAATGCAAACCTATATTAGGTTTGTTATAATTTCAATAAAAATCAAAAAAATAAATATATCTTTAAAGCTTTAAATTTTCTATCACAGTGAATGAATGTTTACTTGTAAGTAGAGTTGAGATCCAAGTGCAAATCATAGTTCTGCAAAATTATCTGCAACATTATGGATGACACCAGGGAAACAGGATTGATGCACCTATGAACTCACAGAGACTGTGGCAACACACACGGGGCCTTTACAGATTCAGTGCAGATAGGGTCCCAGAACTGAGAGGGAGGTAGGCATGGGCTCCCATCCCTAACCAAGAAGCTATCTGTAGTTGACATCTGCTTGCCAAAGAAAAAATTATTTTTCTCCAATGGAGTCTCACTGGGTATATTAAGCACACGTGGGTAGGCGCTGTGACCAGCAGTAGATGGCCAACACAACTGAACTCAATGGGATTTTTATAGACTTTTTGCCTCATATTGCTTTCTTTGGGTGTTCTTTTGTCTTACTTGGCTTTTTCTTCAATATTATGCTTTCTGATTTTGTGTATTTGGGGGTTTTGCTTTTTTATTTTGTTGTTTTTGCGTTGTGTGCATATGTTTCTTGTGGTTTTTCTTTAATGTTTTTTTTGTGTGTATGTGTGTGTGTGTGTGCCTATTTTCTAAAGAAAGAGAAAGGGCATGGAGTTGGATGGATGGGATGGTAGGGAAGAACTGGGAATGGTTGGAGGATGGAACAGTATAATCAGAATATATTGTATGAATATTTTGTTTAAACAAAAATGAGTAAAAATTTAGCATGCCTATGTCAAGGTCTTAAGAATTCAGTTATGGTAACATATGCATTACCATCTTTAAATTGAGAGGATAAATATTTTATTAGGAAACTCTCTAATAGTGTTTATTTAGTAGTACACTACTCTCAAGAAATCCACATGGTACTCATTCATTCATCAAGCAATAGTTTATATTGAGTCTTCTACATATGTTCTTACAAAATAACCTCCAAATGTTAAACAAAATAAACTTACATATACTTTAAAATACTAAAATTATTTTTATCAAACACAGGAGGAAAGATAGAAAATTATAAAAATATATGAATTTAAAAGTATTTTAAGGGTCTTAATTTCTAATAATAAAATATAAGTTCTACATTAAAAATAAGTGATAATAATATGTTTAATTAAATGGAGTTTTTTCCAATTATTTACTTAGTTAAGCCAATTGTATTTTCACTATGGAAAAATATATTTAATTATATTGTATAAACTATTATTAAGCACTTATATGGAAATTTAAAACCCAAAGGGATTCTATACCTCTACCAGTCTCCCATATGCTCTCAAATATAGAGTTCTTTCTGAAATATAAAATAGTGAAATAATCAAGATATTTGATTGAAGGAAAAGAAATGTTTAAAAAAGGTTTATTTTAATTGTTAAACTTAATATTTGTTTATAGGTGTTTGTATATGGTACTAGCCTATTTAAATTATAAAATAAGATCTGTGTCATATTTGTAATACCTATGGAATAAATACCAATGTTATCCATTCACTCATTGAAATTATTAATATTTTTTAACAAATCAATTCTAAGCCATGATTTAGGACTGTAAATTGGGTAGAGTCAACACAACTAAGAAGTATAGATAATATAACCCTCCCTTGGTCTATATTCTGGCATACAGCATGCACGTTGGCAATGAAGTGTCTATTAAAACATGTTAAGAGACTTTATGTACATGCCTTGTCATCTAGGAAAGCAGGTTGGCTGGCAGAGCAGTAACCTGAAAATAAATGTATTTATTCCTTAACAAATATTTTCTGATTGTATATATTACCACATACTGTTTTATATCATTGTTACATAAAATAGATAGGGTCCCTGCCATCAATTAGTACAACAGTTAGACATCAGTTAGATAATCATACAAATGAATGATCAAATATAAATGGCAAGTGGGACGTAAGAGATGTAGGCTGTACTACAAGAACATACAGCTAGGGATTCTTATGAGTTTGGAGGAAGACGGGAAGACTTTTCTGATGTGTAGAAGGAAAAGCTTGAGATCTGAAGGATCAATAGAACTTAATAAAGTGAAGAAAAGAATCAAATATCTATAAAGTACAAAGGCCTAGTTGTGGGCAAACAAAAAGCGCTAAGGTATCCAGTGTCTGGTGTCTGTCATGAGCCTTACCTCACAAAACCTTCATCAGGCTCTCATATGTCGTGTGATGGACTTTGAACTTCAGCTTAAAACAATGAAAACCATTTTAAAAACCACCAAGGGAAGGAAGAAATGAGAGGATGTGATTAGTTACTAATCATTCTTAAGGAGTTCATTGAGGCTTAAGGTTTGTGGATCATACCAAATGAAGATGCTATAATTATCATGATCTTAACAGAAAAAGTCAAAAGTTTGCCCTGTGTAAGGATAGTGGAAAATAGAAACACATAGTACATTAAATTTACTTTTTCTAGAGCCAGTTTTCAAACTTTTATACTGACATCTCCACAATTGCTGAATAGAGTGAACTCATAAACCTGGGAGATCTGAGAAATGTAACTTTAAACAGCCTGCTGAAAGCCTAAAATTCTTAAAAATCATCCATTTTGTTTTCTGCATCATGGATATATATTTATTTTAATTTAAAATAATATTTAAGGTTTTTTGAGCAAAAATGAACTATTTGGCTTTTGATCATTTGCCTGAGAAATACACCATTTTCAAAAGCACAGACCTATGCTACTCATGAAAACTGTGTTCTCACTCACTGGATATTATACAACACAATGGTTCTGTATTTGCGACTATATTTCCTGTTTTCAGACACTAAATAACTATGAAAATCATGAAAAAAGTTTTACACTCCACTTTTTCCAAATTACCCGCTCTCTATTGCCCCCTTTACATTAGGTCACATATACGAGCCTTCTGCTACACTGCAAAAATGAACACTGCATCTTTCAAAATAAGCCTGACATGTGACGGACTGTAAAGAAATTATATTGAAAGCTAAAAGTCTTTAGGAACAAATTAAGCTCTAATCCGGGGTTGTGCTCCTATAAATGAAGATGATAATTTAACATTGCTTTACGAACAGTACTGATATTCAAAAGCCTAGTTTCATTCTTCACAGAAGGATTTGGATCAGTAAAATTCTAAATATCAAACATAATGTTAATGATGTAATTAATCTTCAAAATAACTACTTTAACATTATTTCTAGATTATTCCTCAGAAACAGATTTTAAACAGCTGTACCAATTCAATACACATTCTTTGTGGGCTGATTTTTGGCAGCCAAAGTTTTAGAATGTGGTATTTATTTAAACTCAGGACATGATGAGAGTTTTATTGTCTTGCTCATATGCAGATTTGTTCTTGTACTTTTTGTCACCTACTCACACTCCTCCCTCACTTTCCCTCCCCTCCCCACTTTTCCCACTTCAACCAGACAAAGCCAGATAAACTCTTTCAGTTAACACCGCTATTGCACCTCTAGAATCTCTTGATGTGCCTCCTACCTTTCTTTTAGAATATAATTTAAGTAATTCAAATGGTTGCTATGACCCTGCTCTCCCCTTATTCAGATCCCTTCTTGGCTCACAAATCTATCATCTTTTTCGAATTGGTGTTTGCATGCATAACACAAACTTTTAAGCATGTTCTAAGTGGACTAGTTGGTTCCTATCTTTTTCCTGCACCCACCCTTTTTTTTTTTTTTTTTTTTTTTTTTTTTTTTTTTTTTTTTTTTTTTTTTTTTTTTTTTTTTTTTTTTTTTTTTTTTTTTTTTTTTTGTTTTTTTTTTTTTTTTTTTTTTTAATGACATTGCTGTCTCTTATAGAAAAAAAATTCTTTAAAGCAGAGAATAATTGTGAAACTCCATTAAAACACTTTCCATGCAGGTGCACTGAGTAGTAAATGATACTCCAGGAACAGAATATAATAATATAAGTAGTTGCTTTCTTCCTAATTAAGAATAAATTGTGAGTATTAGAAATCAAATGTCAATGACACTATAAATCAAATGTTTCTTCTGAACTACACATATACCAGAAGATAAATATCTTCTTTATATGAAATAACAAAATTCCCCATTAGAAAAAAACCTGTCAAATCCAGAGTAGATGGCTGCTGTGCCCATCTAGTCACCGTGTATTTGACAAAATATCGATTTTCCCAAAAGTGATATAGACAATGTGATCAATTAAGTTTAACATCTTTTTCTAACATCATGTGAAGTTTCAAGTTCCTAAACAAATATTTCTGATTTATTTCCCTCAATTCAACCCAAAGTTTTGACAATCTCCTTTATAAAATTAAGATACATTTCAACCTAAGCTCTGATATCCTACGAGGGAAGAAAACTAATTATTAATCACCTGTCCAAATTTGTCTTCTGAGACATAGTCTCTTCTACATCACCTCACATTTACATTGAATAGACATGTAATAACTACCTTTCTCCCATTATGAGACTGTATTTAAAACATTAGGTTTTTATTTTTTAATACCTAAAAGAAGGAATTTCATTTTCTATCCTCAAGATGGCTGAGTCATTAGTATAGAAATCAGAAGTCAGGGACTGCTTCTTAAACAAAATGGATTATTATGAACAAGAAAGAGTAGAGCAACTGATTGTGCAATAGGTTAAAAACTATTTTAAAATGTAGAGTTTTTTTTTTTAAGGGATCATAATTCTGTAAGATTGTTTAGCATTAAGTCCCAAAGATCATAAGAAAACGCCAGCACAAGTAGGTCTGCTTCACTCTGCAGATGATAATCATTTTATTTAACCCAGAAAGAGATTAAAACTCGATTGAAGAATGCCACAGGGGGAGATAAATAGTCCTGGAAAATAATTATCTTCATCATGTGGACAGTTTGCATTTGTCTCAAAGCTCAAAAACTTATGAAAGGAAGAGTGGGATTATTTGGTATAAGATGAACAAGGAAATATAATAATAAAAATAATAAGAGGAACACTGAAGTGTTCAGAGGTTTTTATTATATTTCAAAGAGTCACAGATTATGGCGTATTTCCAGGTTTTCAAATAAATAGGAACTGAGAAATAATATTCTAGAATAACAGGCTTAGTGACAAATTAGTTATTGGCTTACATTATCATCTATGACTTTTCTCAGTAACTTACTTATTTGCCTTTGATGGTTTTGAAAGATGTTTTAAGATTATCAAAACTATAAGATGATTGAACACGCTTTCCACTTGAATGCTGGTTTCAAGTGCTACAAAACAGTCTGTGTCTATTTTCTCCAAAAGTAATCTATACACTAACTTTTTATTTAGTGTAAAAGTTTATGAGCTATGACCAAATACTCAAAACTACCATCAAAATAATCTGGAATAGAAATCCTTTTTTTTAGTGACTCATACATGGATTATGTATTGTATATTTACTGCAACTAACAATGACAATGTGCCATATCAAATATACATTGCTAGCAAAAAAAAAAAAACCAAAACAAACAAACAAACAAAAAAACTGAACAGTGCTGCATTTACAAAGAGTGCATGAACAGGCTTATATCTTTGCTAATCATATAGACACTTTATATCAGTATCTCCTTCAAATATATTTCAATAAATAGATCAACATTAATTGCCACATTAATGGTCCTTCATTAAACGAGTCTTGAACACACACTATGAAAGCCCAATAGATTTATTTTTATCCTTCATTTAATCCTTTGAGGACTTCGTTTCTATATAATTTCTAGAAATTTCATGAAATCATAAACATATGATCTAATTGCATTTTTTTTCTGCCTGGTAAATAAAAAAAGTCTAGAAATAATAAAGTGCCTTACTAAAACAGTATAGGTAGCTACACTTTCACTGTAGCTGAAACCTATAAATGTTAAGGATGATGAAGGTGTCATACAAATAACACACTCTGAACAACTCCCAGAATGCTACACCTATTCAGGAGCCTTACTCATGTTTTAGGGTCTGGGGATGTGGCTCACTTGATGCTTATAGGAAGCATGATAATATGTTGGAAGCCCTGAGTTCGATCCCAAGCACTATATAAAACCAGGAGTGGTGGCTTATACCTGCAACCCCAATTCTCGGGTAGTGGACAAAGCAAGTCATGATTGGCTATACAGAAAGTTCAAGGCCAGTTTCCCTTTTCAAACAAACAAACAAACAAACAATAAATAAAGTATTGCTCATGCCTTAGTACTGGCTTTATAACACTATATATTTAAAAAAAATTAAGCAAGGTCTAATCAACTCAAAGCTATAGGCTAAATTGGTAGCTGTCTTTCCAACATTTCTGTTACTGAGGAAAATGGAAAAACTATTTTTTAAATGTCTTTTTTAAAGTTTACTGGGAAAAATAATAGAGAAAATTAGCTAAGGTACCACTATAAGGAGCAAGTTGAGGAAATTCTCATCTCCTCCAACTATTTTTAGAAATCTCATTTTCTGATAGGATCTGAAATGTATATGATTATCACAGAAAATTTAACAATAAGCAATTTAGGACTACGCAGCTAACTGGGACCTGAACTTGATAATTAAATCAGCTACTCTCCTAGTCTCATTCAGTCTTTTGTTCTACAAAGGCATGTAAATTCTATCTTGGTTACCTAACTGATCCTCTTAGGTAACTATAAAATGTGTCACCAACAGGTACAAAAACAAGTTATCCAACTTAAATATCATGTGAAGTTAAAATTACAGGAAATAGTCTTTACCAAAGTTCAAAGAAACTACATTTTGCACTGGAGAGATTTTTAAAGGACATACATCATATGTTTGCTTCAGGGGACCTAAAACAGTGGAGAGAAGGGAAGCCGCAAGCATGTAACTGGGTGGGAGGTAAAGAAGATGGAGTATGCAGTGCTCATTACAGGCATCATGGGAATTTCTAGAAGGCAATCCCATGAAGCCAAGACACCATTACTTTGAATGCTGTTGCAGCAACAGACCCAAACTAAACTCACCTTTTAGAGAAATTCAAAGAAAGCGTTTTAATTAAACATTCTTACTTCCTGTGAATATTCTGTCATCCATGACTAAGAAACTGAAAAGATGAAAAGACAGAATTTTCCTGAGGTGTGTTTGTGTGTGTGTGTGTGTGTGTGTGTGTGTGTGTGTGTGAATCCAGGAAGCTGGAATTTTAATAGCAAATATGGAAAGAGAACAAGCAGCAGAAAAGATGAGGCACTGTTAGACTTTGTCTTAGTCATCTTTATAACCCCCATGGCAACCAATGCACTGCACACAAGGGGCAGTGGATAAATAATGAATTAGGTTTAATTCAATTCACTTGCACTTAGAGTGTGCTTCGCAGTTACAAAGCATTTTTCTTACATATGAGATGAGAAAATCAAAGTGAGAAGTAACAGGGCAAATCAGGGAGAAAAGGAAGCAAAACACATAAAGAGAAACCCTAGAAGAATAGGCAAATGTCCGAAATGGTGGGGGAAAGATATGGGGAGAATTTAATTTCTCCCTACTACCTTCAATCCCTTCCATCTTTGAGTATATAGAGCTTAGAAAGTCTGACTGCTAAGCAAGCCTTAAGAAAGGGGCTCCTTCCTCTTTTAAAGGGGCTTTTTCACAGATAAGGCTTGAAGCACATCTTAAGTTTGCCTGCTCGGGTACGACCTCAAGCAAAACTCTCATAGTTCCCAAGCATTTTCCAAGCACGTCCAAGAATTTTTTATTCCAATGTAAGCATCCCCTTTGCAGAGTTCAGTGTGGGGATGGACTGGAGAGGTCCCCAACAAGCCCCTCAACTCAGACAACAGAGGGAGATAGTGAGACAGGAAAGCCAGGAGACTAGAGAAAAAGCCCACATTTGCGTCTAGGAGGAGGGCGAAGGTTTGAAACTGGTCATTAGAAATTGTCGGGTGTGTGTGTGTGTGGGGGGGGAGCCTTCAATATGGAAGAAAGAAGAATACTTGAATGCGCATCACTTTAAACCTAATGTTGGACCCTTAACAAGAAGCCGCGAGAGGTTTAAAGCCACCGCAGACCTCAACCTAGGAAAGCAAAGGACATGCTGGGGTGCACAGGAGGGATCCTATATATATCAGCTTGGATGCTGTCCTAAGGGAAGCATGTTACCCCAAAGTAGCTCTCCCCCTTCCCGATCATCCTCAGCCCAGCATGGAGGAGGGGGTTCCCGGCTTCCAACTGGAGCGACTGCATCCTGACCCCATTATGCGGGCTTAAAAGTTGCCAGGAGAGTTGGCGCTGGGGAAGGCACTTGGCAGGGCGAGACCTAGAAGGGGCCTCGGGTTTCCAGGAACAAAGAGGCTGGTGAAGGGGCAGCCACGAGAATAGGTCCCACGGGCTCCTCCCTTAGCAGGGAAACAGGGTCGCTGCGTCCTCTCAACCCGAAGGCGTCGAGGGAAGCGGGAAGCTGCGCGGGGATTCCACCGCCCTGCTTCCAGCTTCAACCAGGTGGCGCCCGCCGCCCTCTTGCTCCCCGCGCCCCTCCAGCTGAAGACAAAAGGAGTCTAGGGTCCCCGAGCCCCTGCCAGAGCCGGAGGACCCCCGTCCATCCCCAGGGAAGACCCTCAGCAGTCGGTTGGAAGCTCCCAGGACGGGTTATGCCCTAGCGGGCACCCCTCCCTCGTACCGGGACCCTGAGCCCCAGTGTCGCCTCGCCCTCCCCACAGAGGGCATTACCTTTCATCCAGTCCACTACTTGACTCGGAGACCATTTGCTCACCGGTTCCATTATCAGAGCCATGGGCGGCGGGGTCGGTGCCGCGTGGGACGCGGAGCTCGGACAGAAAGCCAAGTCCGCAGCCCGCTGCGCCCTCAGGTGGGGTCGGTGGCCGGCCGCAGCCTCCCGCGGTGGGCGGCGCGGAGAGGGTGGCTTTTGTGTGTCGGTCCCAAGGCTGGAGCGTCGGAGGTGGCTGCGGTGGGAGCGGCGACGGCCGGCCAGCCGGCCGGGGTAAGACGCCGGGGTCGGCTCGGTCCCAGCCCAGGCGGCAGCCGCAGCTGCAGCGTCCGCGGCTCAGCCCGGGGTGAACGTCCCGAGGGGCTTCAGTTCATGGCTCGAGCCGCCGAGGGTCGCGGCGGGGAAAGGAAGAGGCGCCGGCGCACGGTCGCAGCCAACTTGCCCGCTCGCTCGCCTGGCGCGCGGGAGTGGAGCCCCCGGCACGACGAGCCGCCCGGCGGAAATGACGAGGGGCCTCCTGCCACCCAAAATATCTCTCCGCAGCCCTCGGGTGCGGGGCGCGCGCTCCACGAGCCCCCCGCCCCGCTCGCCGCCGCGCGGTCCCGCCCCCAGGGCCGGCAGCCGGTGCGCGCGAGCCCTGTGCGCGTGCGTGGGCCAGCGCGCGTGGCCGCCGCCCGACTTCTATTAGACACGCGGGCCAGGTGTGGGCTGCTCGCGCTCCCGCCTTCCCGCCCCGGGGGTCGCACTCGGCCGGAGCCGCGCCGGGAGGGCGTGTGCGGTGGTGGCGCCTGGAGCCCGGGAGCCAGCCGCTGCAGCTGGAGGCTCGCCCGGCCCCAGGGTCGGTTAAGCAGTCAGGTGCGGTGGCTGCAGGAGAGTGGCTCCCAGTGGCCTCCCAGGAGAGTCAGCGAGACGGGTCGCCCCACCAGTTGAACGGACAGCCCGGGGTGGCGGAGGAGGGTACTATAGCCCCCGTCCCAAGCTCTCCTCGCCACCAGGGGGGAGGGGACGCTGCAGAACTGCTGGGGTGACAATGGGAGTCCTGACTGTTCTCTCTGTCGCCCTCGCGGCTGCTGAGTTGGCTCCCGAGGTGACTCCTCCGGACCCTGCGGAGAACACGGGATGTGGGCTTCCGCAGATGGAAGTCAGGCTCTAGCCAGAGACGCCCGTAGGAGACTAGATGGCTCCTGCTGTCGGATCTCCCCTGGGTGATAAAAGGAACCGGGGAAGTCAGAGCTGTCAACTGCAAGAGGCTCCAGCCTCCGGAACCCCACACGTGCCTCTTCCCAGGCTCTGCTTCAGTTGTTAGCCAACTCCTTCAACACAAGGTCCCCAGCATCTATTTTACATGATGTCATTTTGGGTTCAGTTGTTCTTATATAAGAACGGAAGAGTAATAAAGGGACTTAAAGTTAGTGACAAATTGCAAACATAATGTTTCACATATTGTTTGCTTCAAAGAACCTATGCATGTTTCTATGCAAAGTTTAGAAATATACAGTTTGCCTAAATGAGGCTTCACTTTCAATGACAATTCTAGAGCATCTAGTAGCAAACTCTACCACCATTTATAGCTGTTTTTTTCCCTCAGTATAATTCGTAAACAGTTACATTGAGTAAACAAGAAACTTCTTTTATTTCTATAATCATTTCAATAATGTCAATAAATCATGTCAGTTCCTTCTGTACCCATTTTGTCTAACTCAAGTTTATAAGATACAGAACACCACTTTCTTCAGTTGGCCTGGCTTGGCAAGTTCTCCCCCAACACAGAAGGAGGCAAAACTGTAGTAGATAACAGATTGATGTTTTCATGCTAGTCTTATTTGCTTGTGTTCAGACTTGTTTAATAATAACCCAAACTCCAAAATATACACATAAAATTTTAAAAAGAAATTTACAGGGGACTGGAGAGATGGCTCAGCGATTAAGAGCATTGACTGCTCTTTCAGAGGACCTGAGTTCAACTCCCAGCTTCCATATAGCAGCTCACAACCATCTGTAACTCCAGTTCCAGGGATTCTGACACTCTCACACCATCATACATGCAGGTAAAATAAATGGAATAAATCTTTTTTAAAAAGAAATTTAGATTACAAATTTAGAAATTTAGATTATAAAGCAAGTAATATTATCAAAATATTACTACTAATAACACACATTTTATTAAGCCAAGTGCTAATCACATTGTTTTATTCTAGCCTTAAACTAGCTCTACTCTTAGCTACATCTTACAGCTGAGACTTTAGTCATTACATCCTATCCCTTAGATCTATTACACATAGTTACATAAATTACACATGTTAAATAAATTAGTATGTATGATTGTAACAGCAAGTTCATTTCAGAATTTTAACCTGGAAAACAAGCCAAAAGGTTTGTACCAGTGTCATAAAATGGACAGTTGTTGTGAATGGGGAGTCCATTGAAGATCTCCTGGATGGACATCATCAAATTGTTAACCAAAAAGAAGTCTGAGATATACCATGAATTTCTCTGATCCCTATCTAACCAAAAATGGTGAGAATATAAGACATGACCAAATATGGCTGCAAAAGAAAGATGCAGGCTGAAAGCCTGGCCTTCTGTGACAAGCAACCATACTGTAAATCATAATGCAAGCAAGTGAAAATTAAAGTATCACTTGTCTGATGAGCAGGATATCAAGACAAATGCCACAGGCCAGGGTGTAGTCATATAGACTAGACAGATCATAGATAGATAGATAGATAGATAGATAGATAGATAGATAGATAGATAGATAGATAGAGTAGGAGAGATGGAGAGAGAATATAGATAAGGAAAGATAAATTGAAATTATGTGACAAGATCACTGTAAAAGAAAATGAGAAAATAATTTTGTAGAAAAATAAAAGAGAATTTTGAGGAAGGCGCTATATTAGATTGAGGGAGTACATAGTCCCCTCTAATTTGTGTTACAGTTAGGCTTTTTTGTTTTGTTTTGTTTTGCCCAATCATGTAAAATGACTGAAACTAAATGTAAATCTAAGAATGAACCAAAATGTGAGTATAGATTCCTAGTGTCTAACGGATTGTACCATGGCCTTAAGCATTTTTCTTAAACTCTTCTCCCTTAGGTTCACCAATAAAATATAACATTTGAATTTGACAATCTAATCAGCAGAAATTATTTCAGTCTCTTCAAAACATAACAGGCTCTTCACTTTATGCATCCTTGATTTGAGGATGGGAGAGATATGAAAGGATTAAGTCATCACTGCTCTTATTCTTTTATTCTTTAACTACAGATGACTCAGCTGAATTTTTGTGGCATTTTTCTTTCCACAACTGTTCAAATAAGCTACAATTTATGTAGTCTGCCTCTTATTCAAAATTTAGCATCTTGCCTCATTTCTTGTAAGTATTGTACAATGTTAGTCTATAAAAGCCTCATCAACTTAATATTGCCTTTTCTTAGTATACAATACAATTTTTAAAGATTAGGAGTAAAGAATGTTATCATAAATATATACAAAAATATAATGAACCAATTAGTATGACATCACACATTCTTCCACAGACTAGATTTAAAAGCCAAACTATGAACCTTTGGAAAGAGCCTCAGATTCTTTTTTTTAATTCAAGCAGAGTAGAAATATTAAGTTAATTAAGTTAATTGCATATATACTTTTTGAGATATTTGCAACCATATCAAAATGAATCACTTGAAATAATCTTTTTTAATGATGTCAATCCAATTTGTGACACTGGTTGATGCTTTGTCCCTATAGATTTCAAAATAAAAATGAAAACCCCTTAACCAACATATCCCCTGTTAAGATTTTAGAGTGTAATGTGGTCTTAATTGGCTTTAGATGAAGAATTTACAAATAGTCCTCTAACTGGATTTTATTTTTAGTAATTCTGTCAGC
This sequence comes from Mus minutoides, assembly GCA_902729485.2. Classification (NCBI taxonomy): domain Eukaryota; kingdom Metazoa; phylum Chordata; class Mammalia; order Rodentia; family Muridae; genus Mus; species Mus minutoides. Next base: position 5,819,888 of record LR755127.1, read on the forward strand.
TAGGATGGGAGTCTTCCACGAAAGGAAGGACTTTTTTTTTTTTTTCAACTTTTATTAGATATTTTCTTCATTTACATTTCAAGTGTTATCCAGAAAGTTCCCTATATCCTCCCCCCTCCCGGCCCTGCTACCCTACCCACCCGCTCCCACCCCCTGGCCCCGGTGTTCCCCTGTATTGGGGCAAATAAAGTCTGCATAACCAAGGGGCCTCTCTTCCCACTGATGGC
>LR755127.1:5820459-5919831 GCA_902729485.2 Mus minutoides
CTGATTTTGTTGATTTGGATGCTATCCCTGTGCCCTCTAGTGAGTCGGGCCAAGGGTTTGTCTATCTTGTTGACTTTTTCAAAGAACCAGCTCCTGGTTTGATTGATTCTTTGGATAGTTCTTTTTGTTTCCACATGGTTGATTTCACCCCTGAGTTTGATTATTTCCTGCCGTCTACTCCTCTTAGGTGATTTTGCTTGAAAGGAAGGACTTTTAAGCTTTTTGTCTCTTTGGAGCCAAAGAGAGAACTAACATAAATGTATTCCAACTTGGGCTTATAGGGATATGGACTTTTGCTTACCACTTATTTTGCAAAGATACGTTGTATTATAAGATATATTTTAATCTTTTACTTATCTAAAAATTTACTTATCTGAAAGTCACTCTGTAGTCCAGGTTGGCCTTGAACTCTTCAAGTCTCCTATATCAGACTCCCAACTGCTGAGATTACAGGTATGCACTGTCATGCCCCAGCTTCTTGCTTTCTTAATAAGCAATGTTTTCTTGTGTGAATTTATCCCTTTAGTCTTTTACTTTTGAATAATGCTGATCACTAAAACATGGAAAGAACAATTACAAGATATCTCATATCTTAAAATAGAGAAAATAAGAGTCTCCCCTTTTTTATTAGTTTATCATAGACAGTACCTATAATTTCAAAAGCAGGTGTATTATTTAGGCTAGCTCATACTCTTCCCCTTGATCAAAAACTTCAGCAATTCTGATAATATTAATAACAATAAATGATAGGACTAGTGGTTCTCAAGAATAATGTAAAAATCTTATTCCAGAGAAAGCTTAGTGAAATTTCTGGAATAATGTTACTTCCAGTATAACTCACCTAACAGCTATCAATTAAGAAAAAAGTCTTTCTGATAGCTACCTAAGTTTCCAATCGCTCAAGAATCATGTATGAAGTAACCTTAACTGTAAATAGGCCTCAATGCACTTCTCCAGGCCATATCTCCCTTTAGATTTAATGGGGGAGAAAGAGCACCAAGAGACGATAATTCAATTAGTAGAATCATTTCTTTGTTGTTGTGCCTCCAAGCTAAGCAGTATTAAATCAAGTCATGTCCTTTTCAACCAAGATTTACAGCAATCCTTTCTAAGTGAAGAGAAATTGGCCCGAGTTTCAGTTGTCCCAGTGGAGGTGTTTAAGGGCTCTTTCCAATGTTGTCCCCAGCTGTATTAATCACAATCTAACAAAAAACCCAGAGCCCACCAAGATTAGTTTTCTTAATACATAAAGCCCTTGCCCACCAGGGAAGTTTCTAATGTACTTGGCAGACATTAGTGAAGGACATATAAATTTGCTATTCAACATTTTTGAGCACCATCAAAAATGCTGGCTGAAGTTATATATCCTTTGATGAGAAAAAATTATCTTAATTTTATATATGCAAATGGACAGGATACTCATATGTTGGTAGGGGAAACCGAACATTTACAATTCATTTAATAGGATAATGTGATAAGTACAAAGATAGATATGCCCACAGCTATGCAAAGAGGAGAGGTTAACTGCTATGTAGAGAGAAGAGTTTAACAGCTATAAAGAAGACTACACGGAGGGCTGAATGCTCAAATTGGACCTTAAATGATGGCAGTTAAACAACAATGCAGAAAAAGATTTTTAAACAAACTGTGACCAAGGTTACATAGTATTCTATAGAGGTCCTTGGGTAGTGGGTATTAAAGAAAAGCAAAAAGTGACAGGAGATGAAGTAGAAATGGAGGGCAATAGTAAGATGGCAAGATAATGGGAAAATAAATTAAGATACATCAATATAAAGATTAGATGACTTGGAGATATTTGTGTTCTATATAGACTACTCAACGAGCAAGGGAGAATATGGATTTGAAAGGGCAGGAAGGAAGAGTATCAATTCAAACAATGTAACAATAGGCCAGTAAAGGAATGCATCAGGTCAGAAATAGAGCAATGGAGGTAGTTATCTAGAAGAAAGGATTAATAAAATAATTATTCAGAATTTGATTAAGTGCATGAGAAGTTAGAAAAGGGACAATATCAAGAATGGTTTCAGAATTCTAACTTGGGTGAATAGATAAATTATTTCTCTTACATAAATCATTTAAAGGAGCGGACTTGAGAAGTGAAGATAACCTCAGATATTACTCCTTTTTCTAAATATGAGGAATCTGAGACGGTTGATGAGAAATTTATATGAGGTAGTGGAAACAAGCTGTATGGGTAAATAAGAAGAAGAATGGGGAGGGAGGGAGGGAGGGAGGGAGGGAGGGAGGGGAAACCAGGAGTATGCCATGTCATAACAGCTTAATGAACAAATAACTTCAGGTGGAAAGAAGTGAAAAATTATAAGAGGGCCACAGATAGGAACTGGTGGTGTTGTCAATTTAGATATCATTTATGGCCTGGTTTGAATTGGGGAAAGAATTTAGACATCAGAATGGAGAGGTTTCATAACAGGACATTAACTTTTCCCACAGGTTTATTTTTCTTTTATTTTTCCTCATGGCTTCCCTATGTATGTAATTTATCTAGGTAGCTGAAAAATGAATGACTACTTTTCTCCAATTTATCCATCACCGCTTTAGTCTGATTAAATCCCAGACACTAATAATGATACCTAATCTTGTCTGATTACATCTTTACCACTTAAGGAACAATGACACCCTTTAAAATTACCCACTCTCATTAGATTTTACAGATAGAACAATTGCCATGACACTGTGGTTATATTATATATCTTCACAAAAGACATATAAGCAAGGATCAACCACAGACTAACCTATCACAGCATCATGTCATCTACTATCTGACCAAATGGATTTGGTATCATCCTTTAGAAATAAAGATGTGGAGAGCTGAGCTTGCAGTGGCATCCATATAAAGTAATAAACTTTCTAAACACATTTGTGCTTGTTACTTTCTCACCGATTGACTATGAAAGTGTGACAATCCAACTTAGTAACTGTCACCATACTGCAGATTAGGTAATTTTTAAATACTTAGAATACATCTGATCGATGACGTCCATAAATAGTCTCCAAGAGAATGAGTTCTACTGAACCTTTGCCTGAATAAACTAGGAGAATCCACTATGTCCTAGCATTAGCGGCTCAATTTCAAATTTGAAAAGTTTTCTGAATCATTAGGTCTCCCTAAGGTTACTGTGTAATTGATAAAAATTAATTTGTAATTAATAAATTCCTGACATTTGAATTTTTATGTTGGCTCTTTGCTTTTATTATTATTTTTTGAGACAGGGTTTCTCTGTATAGTCCTGGCTGTCCTGGAACTCACTTTGTAGACCATGGTTGGCCTCGAACTCAGAACTCTGTCTGCCTCTGCCTCCCAAGTGCTGGGATTTAAGGCGTGCACCACCACACATGGCTGTTATTATTATTTTTTATTGAGAATTTCATACATGGATACTATATGTTTTGATAAAATTTACTACTATCCCCTGCTTTCCAATTACTCCCCCAACCACCACATTCCCTTTCATGGGCTCTTTTCTTTAAATCCACTCAATCTACTTAGTATGGCCTGTATGTACATTGGTGTAGGATCTTCTATTTTAACCTCTCAGGAATACATTCCCGAGGAAACGGAATCTCCCTCTCCTTATTACTGTCCTTTGCTAACTCTTCAGCTAGAGGTGGAACTTAATGAGCCCCTCCCCATCTCTGCTGATATTTTTGCTGGCTTGATCTTGTGAACTCACAGCCACTGTGAGTTCTAGTGTGCAGTGGCCCTGCCATGTCTGCAAATACTCTTTTACTGCCAATGTCGACTATCTCTGGCTCTTATAAAATTTCTATCTCCTCCTTCTTGATTCATTATCTCTACAAGTTAACCAGCTGTGTGTCTTTTTATTAATCATCATGTACAGCAAAAAAAAGCTTCTCTAAAAAAGATTGAGAGATGCAATAATATATGGATAGAATTATCAAGATTCAAGTAACACACAAGAAGGCAGAAAAATAAAACTGAGAACAAACAGATAATTAAAATAAAAAGGTGCTCTTAAGCTCTAATGCATCAATTACTGTAGATATAACAAATCTAAGGACAACAACTTAAAAATAGGGCAAAATTTGCAGAGACTTGACTTGCCACAGCGGGGTGGGGGTGCGGGGGCGGTGATACCTAAGGGACACCGCCTGCTCAGAGGAGAAAGTGAAAAGGAATGGAGGAAGAATTTTGTCAGGAGGTGACTGTGAGGGGGGCAGTGAGCAGAATGTGAAGTGAATAAATAAATAAATAAATAAATAAGCCAAAAAGAAATAGAAATACAGCCCAATGATATCATATTTGCAAAAAGTCACTTCAAATATAACAGGCTGAAAGAGAAATGATGGAAAATATATTGAATGAATATATTGAATTTCTAAACGCAAAAGTGACCCTATTAATGATATCTATTAATGCCAAATAAAGTGGTCTTTAAGGGAAGAAGAAAACTTATACACAGCAAGTGTTCATTTTATACTTCAAAGCCAAGGGAGATGTAACATAGTTCCTAGAAAAAAATTTACATCTAAAATATATACTTTAAAATTGCAATGCATAGTAGTGTGTACATACATCAAACGCTCAGGAAGTTGATGTAGCAAGATTATCATTTTTGAGGCCAGCCTATGCTCTTATAGCATTTCCAAGCCAGGCTTGACTATAAAGCAAGTTCATGTCAACAAACACCCCAAAATATTTTTAAAAAAATAAAGCTAAAGTTGCAATGTTAAGCAAAGAATGTTAAGACTCTCTAATTTCATTGTGGGGAATTAGAAAAGTTAGCTTAACATTCTTCTGCTGTAATAGAAAGTCTTTGGATAAGGTCTTAAATTAAGAAGTCTACTAATGCAATCAGATCAGTGATTAAAAATGGGAGTATATAAGGCTGGGGCAAAGGACTATGGTGTCTGAATGTAAGTCAAAATCAAATTACTAAAGTTTGTCTATGCTTTACTTTAGTAAACATTTCAAAATATTTTAGATACACCTGATTGGCTCGATTGTGACTGACTACATTGGAAAGATCAGAGCCTTCTATATAAAATGCTTGTGATTACTTGCCCCAACCTGCCTGTATATTTCTATGGATAACATTACCCCACTACAATTTAGATTGCTAGCGACATAGAGAAGCATAGTCTTCACTTGTTTCCTCTCCTTCAAGTTGCCTTTTATTTTTTTAAAGAATATAATGGCCTCCAAGAAGTTTTTTTTTTTTTTTTTCAAATCAATCCTGTCTCATACTAAAGGTAGAATTTTTCATTACTGTTTCAAAATGCAGTGGCTATGTCCTAAATCTTTTTTAGTGTAAGTAAAACAAAACATAAAATCTGGGAAATCAAGATATAAAGCATATGTTCGTAGGGGCAGAGTAAAATAATTGATTGTTTAATATGAAAATATAAGGGCCACCACCTTAAAATGGAATAGTTTTTACTGGGAACATACTGTCTGCCCCCCTAGCAATTCTAATGGAACATATTTCACAATTACTCTTTTCTCCCTGATTTCAGAAAGAGTAGCCATATGCTTCCTAAATCAGAAACTTTATTTTCAGAACAATAAGTTGTCTCTGAGCTTTTTCTTTTTTTCCTTTTTCCTTTCCCTCCCCCCTCCCTCCCTTCCTTCCTCCCTCTACTCTCTCTTTCTCTTTCTTTCTTTCTTTCTTTCTTTCTTTCTTTCTTTCTTTCTTTCTTTCTTTCTTTCTTTCTTTCTTTCTTTCATTTTAACCAACAACTCAGTCTGTAGCTCACACTAGACTGAAATGCACTGTAGTTCAAGCTAGCTTCAAACTAACAGCAATTCTGGTTCAGCCTCCTGAGTGCTGGAATTATAGGCATAAGCCGTCACACCCAACTATTTCTAATTTTGACTAACAAGTGCATTTTCTACTTAGAAAAGATATGCTTTTCCCTTGTTATAAAACTATTTAATACACCTAATTTTATGGGATTTAAAATTCAGGAGGAGAAACAAAATTCAGTTGATACTGAGAACCTGATGACAATTTCTTGATTCTTATGCTTAAATGTTTTTATAAAATTTCTGTATGAAAACATAATTACCAAGTTGTGATAGTTAGTATTGTCAAATCTACAAAATTACAATCACTTGAAGATAGGCCTCTGGGTGTTCCTGTGGGGGATTATCTTGATTATGTTAATTGATGTGGCAATACATATCTTAACTGTGGATATACTAATCCCTAGAAAGGAGATCCAGGACTAGGTAAGTGGGAATGGGTGCTGAGAAGCACTTTGTATTTATTATTCTCCTCTTATTGCAGATATAATATGAGCATCTGCTTAAAGTTCCTCCTGCCTTGACATCCCTGCCAAGATGGACTGACTATATCTGGAACTGTGAGCCCAAATAGACCACCTCTCTCTTAAATTGTTTTTGTTAAGGCATTTTATCTTGGTCAAACATTTATTTTATATCATGTGTATGTTTGTGTCTGTGTGGGTGTATGTACACTGGAGTGTGAGTGCCCTCAGAAGCCAAAAGAAGTTGAATCCCCTTGGAACTGAAGTTACAGGTAATTATGAACTGTCCAACCTGGGTAATGGGAACCAAATGATCTTCTTTTCAAGTGAACAAGCGTTCTTGACTGCTGGGCCATCTCTTCTACCCTCTTATAAAAGTGCTTTAACACAACAATAGTAAAAAAAATTGAAGACACGAGCCCTTTTCAATCATTTGACCAAAACAATATTATTTTTAGTTTATTTCATAATTGATTGTAACCTTTCAAAGATGTATTGTTATTTATTTCCTTTGAATGTGTGCAGACTTTTATATTGTTTTCAAAGATTGGTTGTTCTAATACAATTACTGTTAAGGCACCAGATAGCTACAAATTTTGACATAACAATTTAAAGCTTTAAAACTGCTTAGCTTTTAATCTAAATGTATAAATTCAAAAAGCAACATTAAGGTTATTTTCAGTAGCAAACTTTTTTCATCCAAGTATATCTCCTGAAGAAAATTATCTCAGCTGCATAAATTATGCTTTTACAACTTATATGAAAATAGACACCGTATAAAATTATGACATATCACAAATTCACTAAAATGTGTAGAAGTATAATATAGTATGCCTATAAAGAGAGCTCAAGGAATGACAACAGTGGGGTTCATGTCTAACTTCAAATTCAAGGATCGACAGTATTAGTTACACTTCATATACCTAGTAACTTTTAGTATTTCCATCTATAGTATGTAGGTTCCCATTTCTTAGAAATGTCTTCAGGCTCAAATACAAAACATATTAACAATCATGGTAAGTTATACAAATGTAAACTAATGTTTTTAATTAAATTGTGTACCACAAATATCTAAATAGTATTCAGATTAACAATTCTCTTTGCTTTATGCATAATTTTGGTGGTCAAAATTCATTAGAGGATGTGTCTATCCAATAAAGTTGATATTCCAACTCAATAACACAATTTTTACTTAAGTAAAAATGAACTATAAAATGAAACTTTAAAATATAAGAAATTACTGAAAGCAATGTTTTAGAAATTTAAACATGTTTTTAATCATAAAAATATTTCAAAGATGATTATTTTGAATGTTTTTGAATGGCCAACTGTATTTATTATATCTCTTTTATATTTCTTACAAGAATTTGTCTATCTGCACTTTAGTAATATTTCTGTATATACTCCTAGGGTATTTTACCATAACCTCCTTAGTTAGCATTAATTATCAACTAAGATCAGTCTAGAATAACCTGGGAGAAAAAGTATCTCGATTATGTATTATCATATTGGTCTGTTGGCATGATTTTGAGGGATTACCTTGATTTTTAATTGGAATTAGAAAACACCTTGTGCATGCCATAGTTCACTCAGAGGATGGTCCTGAGCTGTGTAAGAACTCTGGTGGAACACAAGCCTACATGCACCAAAAAGTAAGCTGGGAATCAGCATTCCTCCATGTTTTCCCCTTCAAGTTTCTTTCTTTTTCTTCTTTTTTTTCTTTTTGGTATTTTCTTTATTTACATTTCAAATGAAATCACGAAAGTTCCCTGTACACTCCCCCCTGCCCTGCTCCCCTACCCACTCCCACTTCTTAGCGCTGGCATTCCCCTGTACTGGGGCATATAAAGTTTGCAAGACCAAGAGGCTTCTCTTCCCAATGATGGCCAACTAGGCCATCTTCTGCTACATATGCAGCTAGAGACAGAAGCTCTGGGGGTACTGGTTAGTTCATATTGTTGTTCTACCTATAGGGTTGGATACCCCTTCAGCACCTTGGGTACTTTCTCTAGCTTCTCCATTGGGGGCTCTGTGTTTCATCCTAGAGATGACTGTGAGCATCCCCTTCTGTATTTGCCAGGCACTGGCATAGCCTCATAGCCTCAAAATCTTGCTGGAATATGCAATAGTGCCTGGGTTTGGTGGTTGATTATGGGATGGATCCCCTGGAGAGGGAGTCTCTGGATGGTCATCCTTTTGTCTTAGCTACAAACTTTGTCACTATAACTCCTTTCATGGGTATTTTATTCCCTATTCTAAGGAGGAATGAAGTATCCACACATTGGTCTTTGTTCTTCTTGATTTTATTTTATTTTGCAAACTGTATCTTGGGTATTCTAAGTTTGTGGGCTAATATCCACTTAGTGAGTGCATATCAAGTGACTTCTTTTTTCCCACTTTTTATTAGATATTTTCTTCATTTACATTTCAAATGTTATCCTGAAAGTCCCCTAAACCCTCCCACATCTCCTGCCCTGCTCTCCTACCCACCCACTCTCACATCTTGACCCTGGTGTTCCCCTTTACTGGGGCATATAATGCTTGCATGACCAAGGGGCCTCTCTTCCCAATAATGTCCAGTTAGGTCATCTTCTGCTACATATGCAGCTAGAGACATGAGCTCTGGGGGTACTGGTTAGTTCATATTGTTCTTCCACCTATAGGGGTGGAGACTCCTTCAGCTCTTTGGGTACTTTCTCTAGCTCCTCCCTTGAGAACCCTGTGTTCTATGTAATAGCTGACTGTGAGCATCCACTTCTGTGTTTGCCAGGCACTGGTATAGCCTCACATGAGACAGCTATATCAGGGCCCTTTCAGCAATATCGTGTTGGCATATGCAATAGTGTCTGTGTTTGGTGGCTGATTATGGAATGGATCCCCGGCTGCTGCAGTCACTGGTTGGTCCATCCTTTTGTTTCAGCTCTACACTTGATCTCTGTAACTCCTTCAATGTGTGCTTTGTTCCTAATTCTAGGAAGGGGCAAAGTGTCCACCCTTTGATCTTCATTCTTCTTGAGTTTCAAGTGTTTAGCAAATTGTATCTTGGGTAATCTAGGTTTCTGGGCTAATATCCACTTATCAGTGAGTACATGTTATGTGAGTTCTTTTGTGATTGAGTTTCCTCTCTCAGGATGATACTTTCCAGATCCATTCATTTGCCTAGGAATTTCATAAATTCATTGTTTTTAATAGCTGTGTAGTACTCCGTTGTGTAAATGTACCATAGTTTCTGTATCCATTCCTCTGTTGAGGGACGCCTGGGCTCTTTCCAGCTTCTGGCTATTACAAATAAGGCTGCTATGAACATAGTGGATCATGTATCCTTATTACCAGTTGGAACATCTGGATATATGCCCAGGAGAGGTATTGCAGGATCCTCTAGAAGTACTATGTCCAATTCTCTGAGGAAGCGCCAGACTGATTTCCAGAGTGGTTGAACAAGCTTGCAATCCCACCAACAATGGAGTAGTGTTCCTCTCTCTCCAAATCCATGCCAACATCTGCAGTCACCTGAATTTTTGATCTTAACCATTCTGACTGGTGTGAGGTAGAATCTCAGGGTTGTTTTCATTTGCATTTCCCTGGTGATTAAGGATGTTGAACTTTTTTTTTTTTCAGGTGCTTCTCAGCCCTTCATTATTCCTCAGTTGAGAATTCTTTGTTTAGCTCTGTGCCCCATTTTTAATGAGGTTATTGGATTTTCTAGTGTCCACCTTCTTGAGTTCTTTATATATATTGGATATTAGTCCCCTATCTTATTTAGAATAGGTAAAGATCCTTTCCCAATCTGTTGGTGGCCTTTTTTGTTTTATTGACAGTATCTTTTGCCTTACAGAAGCTTTGCAACTTTATGAGGTCCCATTTGTCCAATCTTGATCTTACAGCATAAAACATTGCTGTTCTATTCAGGAATTTTTCCCAAGTACCCATATCTTCGAGGGTTATCCCCACTTTCTACTCTATATGTTTAAGTGTCTCTGGTTTTATGTGGAGTTCCTTAAACCACTTAGACTTGACCTTTGTACAAGGAGATAAGGAAGGATCAATTCTCATTCTTCTACATGATAACTGCCAGTTGTGCCAGCACCATTTGTTGAAAATGCTTTTTTTCCACTGGATGGTTTTAGCTCCCTTGTCAAAGATCAGGTGACCATAGGTGTGTGGATTCATTGCTGGGTCTTCAATCCTATTCCATTGGTCTACCTGTCTGTCGCTATACCAGTACCATGCAGTTTTTATTACAATTGCTTTGTAGTACAGCTTGAGGTCAGGCATGGTGGTTCCACCAGAGGTTCTTTTATTGTTGAGAATTTTTTGCTCTCCTAGGTTTTTGTTATTCCAGATGAACTTGCAAATAACCCTATCTAACTTTGTGAAGTATTGAGTTGGAATTTTGATGGGGATTGCATTGAATCTGTAGATTGTTTAGGCAAGATAGCCATTTTTACTATATTGATCCTGCCAATCCAAGAGCATGGGAGATCTTTCCATCTTCTGAGATCTTCTTCAATATCTTTCTTCAGAGACTTGAAGTTCTTGTCATACAGATCTTTCACTTCCTTAGTTAGAGTCACACCAAGATATTTATATTGTTTGTGACTATTGTGAAGGGTGTTGTTTCCCTAATTTCTTTCTCAGCCAATTTATCCTTTTCATAGAGAAAGGCCATTGATTTGTTAGAGTTAATTTTATATCCAGCTACTTCACTGAAGCTGTTTATCAGGTTTAGGAGTTCTCTGGTGGAGTTTTTAGGATCACTCATATATACTATCATATCATCTGCAAATAGTGATATTTTGACTTCTTCCTTTCCAATTTGTATCCCCTTGACCTCCTTTTGTTGTCAAATTGCTCTGGCTAGGATTCAAGTACTAAATTGAATAGGTAGGGAGAAAGTGGGCAGCCTTGTCTAGTCCCTGATTTTAGTGGGATTACTTCCAGCTTCTCTCCATTCAGTTTGATGTTGGCTACTGATTTGCTGTAGATTGCTTTCATTATATTTAGGTATGGGCCTTGGATTCCTGATCTTTCCAAGACTTTTATCATGAAAGTGTGTTGGATTTTTGTCAAATGCTTTCTCAGCATCTAAAGAGATGATCATGTGGTTTTTATCTTTCAGTTTGTTTATATAGTGGATTACGTTGATGGATTTCCATATATTAAACCATCCCTGCATTCCTGGGATGAAGCCTACTTGGTCATGATGGATGATCGTTTGGATGTGTTCTTGGATTTGGTTAGTGAGAATTTTATTGAGAATTTTTTTTCAACTTTTATTAGATATTTTCTTCATTTACATTTCAAGTGTTATCCAGAAAGTTCCCTATACCCTCCCCCCTCCCGGCCCTGCTCCCCCACCCATCCGCTCCCACCCCCTGGCCCTGGCGTTCCCCTGTATTGGGGCATACAAAGTCTGCATAACCAAGGGGCCTCTCTTCCCACNTAAGGCTGCTATGAACATAGTGGAACATGTGTCCTTGTTACCAGATGGAATATCTTCTGGATATATGCCCAGTAGAGGTATTGCAGGATCTTCCGGTAGTACTATGTCCAATTTTCTGAGGAACCTCCAGACTGATTTCCAGAGTGGTTGAACCAGCTTGCATTCCCACCAACAATGGAGGAGTGTTCCCCTTTCTCCAAATCCATGCCAGCAACTGTTGTCACCTGTATTTTTGATCTTAGCCATTCTTACTGGTGTGAGGTGGAATCTCAGGGTTGTTTTGATCTGCATTTCCCTGATGATTAAGGATGTTGAGCATTTTTTCATTGATATTCATAAGGGAAATTGGTCTGAAGTTCTCTATCTTTGTTGTGTCTTCATGAGTTTTAGGTATCAGAGTAATTGTGGCTTCAAAGAATGAATTGGGTAGTCTACCTTCACTTTCTATTCTGTTGAATAGTTTGAGAAGAACTGGAATAAGGTCCTCTTTGAAGGTCTGATAGAACTCTGCACTAAACCCATCTGGTCCTGGGCTTTTTTTGGTTGGGAGACTATTAATGACTGCTTCTATTTCTTTAGGAGATATAGGACTGTTTAGGTCATTAATCTGATCCTGATTCAACTTTGGAACTTGGTATTTGTCTAGAAATTTGTCCATTTCATCCAGATTTTCCATTTTTTTTGAATATAGCCTTTTGTAGTAGGATTGGATGGTGTTTTGGATTTCCTCAGGATCTGTTGTTATTTCTCCCTTTTCATTTCTGATTTTGTTAATTAGGATGCTGTCCCTGTGCCCTCTAGTGAGTCTGGCTAAGGTTTTATCTATCTTGTTGACTTTCTCAAAGAACCAGCTCCTGGTTTGATTGATTCTTTGAATGGTTCTTTTTGTTTCCACATGGTTGATTTCACCCCTGAGTTTGATTATTTCCTGCTGTCTACTCCTCTTGGGTGAAATTGCTTCCATTTGTTCTAGAGCTTTTAATTGTGTGGTCAAGCTGCTAGTGTATGCTCTCTCCAGTTTCTTTTTGGAGGAACTCAGAGCTATGAGTTTTCCTCTTAGGAATGCTTTCATTGTGTCCCATAAGTTTGGGTATGTTGTGGCTTCATTATCCTTAAACTCTAGAAAGTCTTTAATTTCTTTCTTTATTTCTTCCTTGACCAAAGTATCATTGATTAGAGTGTTGTTCGGTTTCCATGTGAATGTTGGTGTTCTGTTATTTATGTTGTTATTGAAGATCAGCCTTAGTCCATGATGATCTGATAGGATGCATGGGATAATTTCTATATTTTTGTATCTTCTTAGGCCTGTTTTGTGGTCAATTATATGGTCAATTTTTGAGAAGTTGCCATGAGGTGCTGAGAAGAAGGTATATCCTTTTGTTTTAGGATAAAATATTCTGTAGATATCTGTTAAATCCATTTGACTGATAGCTTCTGTTAGTTTGACTGAGTCTCTGTTTAGTTTGTTTCCAGGATCTGTCCATTAATGAGAGTGGGGTGTTGAAGTCTCCCACTATTATTGTGTGAGATGCAATGTGTCTTTTGAGCTTTATTAAAGTTTCTTTAATGAATGTGGCTGCCTTTGCATTCGGAGCACAGATATTCAGAATTGTAAGATCCTCTTGGAAGATTTTACCTTTGATGAATATGAAGTGCCCTTCCTTGTCTTTTTTGATAACTTTGGGTTGAAAGTAAATTTTATTCAATATTAGATTGGCTACTCCAGCTTGTTTCTTCAGACTGTTTGCTTGGAAAATTGTTTTCCAGCCTTTCACTCTGAGGTAGTGTCTGTCCTTTTTCCTGAGGTGTTTTTCCTCTAGGCAGCAAAATGTTGGTTCCTGTTTGTGAAGCCAGTCTGTTAGTCTCTGTCTTTTTATTGGGGAATTGAGTCCATTGATATTGAGACATATTAAAGAAAAGTAATTGTTCCTTCCTGTCATTTTTGGTGTTAGAGTTGGGATTCTGTTCTTGTTGCTGTCTTCTTTTAGGTTTGTTGAAGGATTACTTTCTTGCTTTTTCTAGAGCATAGTTTTGGTCCTTGTCTTGGTGCTTTTCCGTTATTATCCTTTGAAGGGCTGGATTTGTGGAAAGATATTGTGTGAATTTGGTTTTGTTATGGAATACTCTGGTTTCTCCATCTATGGTAATTGAGAGTTTTGCTGGGTATAGTATCTGGGCTGGCATTTGTGTTCTCTTATTGTCTGCATAATATCTGTCCATGATCTTCTGGCTTTCATAGTCTCTGGTGAGATGTCTGGAGTAATTCTAATAGGCCTGCCTTTATATGTTACTTGACCTTTTTCCCTTACTGCTTTTAATATTCTGTCTTTATTTAGTGCATTTGTTGTTCTGATTATTATGTGTTGGGAGGAATTTCTTTTCTGGTCCAGTCTGTTTGGAGTTCCGTAGGCTTCTTGAATGTTTATGGGCATCTCTTTTTTTAGGTATGGAAAGTTTTCTTCTATAATTTTCTTGAAGATATTTGCTGGCCCTTTAAGTTGAAAATCTTCATTCTCATCTACTCCTATTATCCGTAGGTTTGGTCTTCTCATTGTGTCCTGGATTTCCTGGATATTCTGAGTTAGGATCTTTTTGCATTTTGCGTTTTCTTTGATTGTTGAGCCCATGTTCTCTATGGAATCTTCTGCACCTGAGATTCTCTCTTACATCTCTTGTATTCTGTTGTTGATACCTATATCTATGGTTCCTGATTTCTTTCCTAAGGTTTCTATCTTCAGGGTTATCTCCTTTTGGGTTTTCTTTATTGTTTCTAGTTCCATTTTTAGGTTCTGGATTGTTTTCTTCAATTCCATTTCCCATTTGATGTTGTTTTCCTGAATCTCTAAGGGATTTTTGTGTCTCCTCTTTATATGCTTCTAGTTGTTTACCTGTGTCTTCCTGTAATTCCTTCTTAACGTCCTCCATCATCATCATTAGAAGTGACTTTTGATCCATGTCTTGCTATTCTGGTGTGATGGTGTATCCAGGACTTGCCATGGTGGGAGAATTTGGTTCTGGTGATGTCAAGTAATTCTGGTTTCTGTTGCTTCTGTTCTTAAGCTTGGCTCCTGCCATCTGATTATCTGAGGTGCTTGCTGTCCTCAATATAACTAATTGGAGCCTGTCCTTCTTATAATCCCAGTTGATTCTTGACTCCTCTGAGTCTAGCTTATACTGTGATCCTTTGATTGTGGGCTCCTGTGAACCGCTGGTCCCAAGATCACATGGGGAGTCCTCTAGGGCTGGTTGGGGAGTGCACAGACTGGGAGCCCAGGGGAACTGGGGGAGCTGGTGGGGACCAGAAGGGACCTCTGCTCTTTATCTGGTCACTCCTGTATTTCCCCAGTGCTGTCCCCGTTCCCACATGACTAGATGGAACTGATGTTGTGCTCCACTCACTGCTTAATCTAAGATCACGTGGGGAGTCCTCTAGGGCTGTTTGGGGAGTGCACAGACTGTACACCCAGGGAAACTGGGCACTCTGGTGGGGCTCAAGTGACTTCTTTTGTGATTGGGTTACCTCACTAAGGATTATATTCTCCAGATACATCCATTTGCCCCAGAATTTTATAAAATCATTGTTTTTAACATCTGAGTAGTACTCCATTGTGTAAATGTACCACATTTTCTGTATCCATTCCTCTGTTGAGGGACATCTGGGTTCTTTCCAGCTTCTGGTTAGTATAAATAAGGCAGCTATGAACATCGTGGAGCATGTGTCCTTATTAGTAGTTGGAACATCTTCTGGGTATATGCCCAGGAGAGGTATTGCTGGATCTTCCAGTAGTACTATGTCCAGTTTTCTGAGGAAGCGCCAGACTGATTTCCAGAGTGGTTGTACCAGCTTGCATTACCACCAACAATTGAAGAGAGTTCTTTTTTCTCCACATCCTCGCCAGCATCTGCTGTCACCTGAATTTTTTATCTTAGCCATGCTGACTGATGTGAGGTGGAATCTCAGGGTTGCTTTGATATTTCTTTGATGATTAAGGATGTTGAACATTTTTTCAGGTGCTTCTCAGCCATTTGGTATTCCTCAGTTGAGAATTCTTTGTTTAGCTCTGTACCCCATTTTTAATGGGGTTATTTGAATTTCAGGAGTCCATCTTCTTGAGCTCTTTGTATATATAGGATATTACTCCCCTATCTGATATAGGATTGGTAAAAATCCTTTCCCAATCTGTTGGTGTTATTTTTGTCTTACTGACTGTGTCTTTTGCCTTACAGAAGCTTTGCAATTTTATGAGGTTCCATTTGTGAATTCTTGATCTTACAGCACAAGCCATTGCTGTTCTGTTTAGGAATTTTTCCCCTGTGCCCATATCTTCAAGGCTTTCCCCCACTTTCTCCTCTATTTCAAGTTTCTTCTTGAGTTCTTACCCTGCTTTCTCTTGGTAATAGGATGTGACATGGAAATATCAACAAAATAAACCCTTTTCTACTCCAAGTTACTTTGAGTAAGTATATTTAATCATAGCACCAGGAAGGAAACTAGAGTAGCCTTGATGTTTGGTTTAAGATACTGCTTTACAAAAATATAAAATGAACTACAAAACAATCAAGTAAATCTATGTTTGTAAAAGGAAAAGATAATGGCATTCACTTTTCATGCATTGTATTTTTCTGTGGATATAACACATAATAGAAAAATCAGCTCTTATGAACTATTTAAGATTGGGAGTTAAAATTGGATAGGAGGGAGGAGAATGAATTGCCAAAGTAGCACTTCACTATCAACATATGTAAATGACTATTCATATGAAATAAAATTGGCTCACAAAATGAAACCTTTCCATTTTGTTTCCCATATATGGAAATACACTTTCTATGGGGTGGCTGAAAATAAACTGTGGCTCACAGAATCCTCATCTTAACCTATGTACCTATAATTTCTTCTTTTTAATTTTCTTTTTCTTTCATTTTTTAAGAGATGTTCTCATGCAGCCCAAGTTAACCTGGAACTCACTATGTAGGAAAAATTACCTTAAACTTCTGATTCTCCTGCCTCTAACTCCCAAATGTTGGGATTATTTGTGTGAACCATAATGTACAACTTTGTACCTGCAATTTCTACAAAGAATTGTAGAATCCTCATATAAGAGGAGAGGCCAGGTGCTTACTGTATTTATTTTGTCCAAAAATATCAAACCATCTTGAGATAAAGATAAAGTCACACCCTTCTTTCTTACTATTTTCTCCATTTTTATGCTTTTATAGAAAACAAAAAATTTTATGCAGTATATTGTGATGATGAATTTCCCTCTCCTGATTCTTCCCAGATTCTCCATCTCCCCACCTTTATACCTTCTTTCTCTCTTTAGAAAACAAAAAGGCAAATGAAAGGCAAACAAACAAAAGTAAAAGGACAAAAAGAAAAAGAGCAGAGAAAAAAACAGAAAAAGCACACACTCATATAAACACACACACACACACACACACACACACACACACACACACACACAACCATAGAATCGAAAATCGTAACATACAACCAAAACCAGTAAGACAAAAATAATGCTCAAACAAAGTGATATGAGACAAAAAGCCTATGGAAATAACATTGAGTTCATTTTATGTTGGCCATCTTCTCTTTGGCATGGGCCTACCCTAAAAGTGTGGTCAATATATCCAGTGAGACTTCATTAGGAAAAAAAAAAAACAAAAAACAAAAAACAAATGTTTCCTTTGCAGGCCCATCTGATTTGAACCTGTGTAGGCCCTGAGTATACTGCTACAGATTCTGTGGGGTCATATGCATATGACAGACACTTTCTATGGTGTCTTCAATCGCCTGTCTTTTAAAAATCTTTCCACCTCCTCTTCAGCATAGCTCCCTGAGCCCAGAGGGGAGGGCTTTGATGGAGACTTCCTATTTAGGACTGAGTGTTCCAAGGTTTCTCACTCTCTGCACATGGTTCAGTTATGGTTCTCTGTATTAGTTCCCATCTATTGCAAGAGGAAGCTTCTCCAGTGATGCCTGAGCAAGGCACTGACCTGTCAGCAGAGCAGAATGTTACTGGGAGGCATTTTTAAATTCACATTCTTACCATTATAACTTCTGCTATGTACAATATAATGGGAATAGAAAAAAAAACCACTTGAAAATGTGTTCTTTATGTAAAAGATGAAGTTGAAGAAATTTGAGAAATATTAGGATGATTAGGGACTGTTGGGTTAAATCCAGCATTTAGTTTAGAACTTTTATTCAGACAAGCCAGACACAGAAGGCTCCTGGCTATTCTTTTACCATCATACACAGTGGAAATACTTACATCCAGATGAATTCTGCAAAAGAAGGCCAAAATCCTTTTGATAAACTCCTATATACTAGACAACTGAGAAAACATCACCATTCAAAAGGGAAGGAATGTGACTGGAGAAAACAGATAGCACTGGCCACTATGGTTCTGGGGGACCTGGGTTCAATTCCCAGAACCCACATGGCAATTCATAACCATTTATAACTCCACTCCCAAGGGATCAAACATCTTCTGGCCTTCTTGTGCTTCAGGCATGCGCATGATGCACAGACAGAAATGCAAACAAAACACTCATGCACATAAAATGATAAAATAAAATCTGTTAAATGAAAAAGCAGAGAAACGCTTATCCATTAATCCTGCCATAAGCAGAATACTTTTGAATAAAGAAAAACCTGACTGCCAGCATTTTGCTGAGGTCTGAAGGGTTTGTACTATACTTATAGTCTCCAAATTTTGAGTCTACATAGAAAAGCTTTTAAACCCCTTTGCTTAAAGAACAGTAGAGAGATATAGAGCATCTGAGGATTTCTATCAAGTATAAAGACAAGAAGGGTTGGAAGATTTCCATCAAGTATGAAGAACAAGGAGGGCTGGTGATGGAGGAGCACATGCAAATGCTTCCAGATGCTACAATCCCTAGAATAAGATTAGTTTCCAATTTTCCACTAGAAAGATTTTAGCTGCAAGCTTTCCCAGAAGTTTCTATTGGTTCTGGACTCCAACAAGTCTGTCTTTAGAAGCTGACAAAGAAAATAAAAAATAAGTTGTTTGAGGGACTGGAGAGATTGACCTGGAGAGATGACTCAGTCAGTAAGTTGTTTACTTTGCAAATGGAAGAACATGAGTTCAGATCTCTAGCACCCACCTAAAAAGCCACGTGCAGAGGCAAGTGTCTGTAATCCTAGTGTTGGGAAAGCAGAGACAGGCAGATCCCTGGAACTTATTGGCCATCTTTGTCAGTAAATTGGAAATTACAGATTGAGTAAGTAATCTTAAAACATAAAGTAGAGGATGATGGAGAAAAACCCAGCATTGACCTCTAGGTGCACATTCATACACACACACACACACACACACACACACACACACACACACACACACACACATACAGACATGGACACAGACACAGACACACACATATGGACACACACACATCGACACCTTGACTTGGACTCATACACCTTTCTTTCCATCAAAGAATAAATTATTTGATAATAAATGAGATGAGGAACACATTTTTTTCTTTCCTTACTTGTTCCAATAGTAATTCTAGCCCTACAGTTTCTCTGTAGAAAAAAAAATGAAAGTAAGAATGAGAGGGTTGGTACTCCTGGCTTTGGGAGTTTATGGCCTCATCTGCTGAGAATTTACTCGCTGTTCTTTGTGTTTGTAGTTGGAGATGTGACCTCTAAGATGCCTGCCTGCTCCAGCCCATCACCATACCTTCCATTTGCTGTCATGACTCTCTGCCATGATACACTCTTATCCCTCTGGAACTGTAAGACAAAATAACTCCAATCTGTCTTGGCTATAATATTTAAAGGTAAATGATATACAACTGAACTTTTACAAAATTGAATAAACCTGTTCAACACCATATCAAACCAAGCAGGAAAGGATTATTAAACTTTTGAAAACAGTATGGAAATAAAGAATAAAAAGTCTAGTGTGATACAACAATGCAGATTACTAGATTCTTTGTCAAAGTACCAGAAGGAAGGGAAAGTCAGAAAAGGACAGAAAGCATACCTCCCAAGCGGCTATGTTATTATTTATAATTGGGCAGATTTCATCAATGACTAAAGCAATCATCAGCAGTCACTTACTATTTTAGATGAAACAAGAACCAAGAAAAGAATGGACAAAAAATAATAATAATAAAATAAAAGAGGAAATGGGTTTTTAAAATTTCTTTTTCTTGCCCAATAGATTTGGCTGGATCTTTTGGCACTGTGTTATACAAAAGCACTGAAAATAGACATTCTTCTGATGTTAAAGTTGTTTACCATTTTACCATTGAGCAAATTCATTATTGACTTTCCACATGTGACCTTTATTGTGTTGATGATCAAATCTTTATATATCTATTTTTAAAGAGTTTCCATTATGAATTAATGTTGAATTTTATTAAATGTTTTTCCCATCTACCAAAATGATCATGCAATTTTTGATCTTAAGTTTATTAACCTGGCATATCACATTTATTAGTATATAAATGAAAAAGTTTATAGTGTATAAAGTCACTATATAGACCATGCTGGTCTAAAAGTCACAGTGTGCCTGCCTCTGCTTCTAGAGTGCTAGAATTGAAGGCCTACACCACCCTTGACTATAACGTATTTAATTTTTGGAAGAATTTGAAAAGGACTGGTACTAGTTCTTTTAATAGTTTGTGAGTCCCAGAAATGAAGCCACAAGGCCATGGGGTTTTCTTTGAAAGGGAACTTTTGAATTATGTGTCCTGTCTCTTTATTTCTTTATGGTCTGTTTTAAATTTCTATTTTTTCTTGATTCCTTCTTGGTAGACTGTCTTATTTCTAGGAGTTCACCCATTTATTCTAGGTTACCCAAACTTATTTAAATGTATAATTAGTCATTCATATACATCTCTTGTAATTTTTGGTATTTCTGTGGTGTCCTTCATAATTAATACTTTTTCCTTTTTCACTTCATCCATTTTCTTTATTTTTTCTTAATCTAGCTAAAGATTTACCAATTTTTTAATTTATTTTTTCCAATTTTTATTAGGTATTTATTTCATTTACATTTCAAATGCTATCAGGAAAGTTCCCTATACTGTCCTTCTGCTCCCCTACTCACCCACTCCCACTTCTTGGCCCTCGTGTTTCCCCTGTACTGGGGCAGATAAAGTTTACAAAAACCCTTTTCAACGGATATAAAGGTAGATGTAGAAGATCAAATATCTCTGTGTCGACAGTTACTTCTCTATCCATATTTTATATCTACATAATATGCTGAAAGGCTTTTTAAGATAGTATCTCAATATGTAGCCCAGGCTGACCTAGAACTCAGCTCCTCCTATATGCCTCCTAAGTGCTAAGTTGTAGGTTTGCATCACCATACCTAGTCTATTATCTTTACTGTCAACACACATTTCTTGTGTTTGGTCTATGTTGTAGGTACATGTCTTGATTTCCTAATTATATGGGTATGTCTTCCAGTTATTTGGAACTTTCTTTTAGTACACAGTTTTGTAAATGTTACTGGGATTGCAAGCTGATATAACCACTCTGGAAATCAGTTTGGTGGTTCCTCAGAAAATTGGACATAGTACTACCAGAAGATCCAGCAATATCAATCCTGGGCATATACTCAGAAGATGCTCCAACTTTTAATAATGACACATTCTTCACTATGTTCATAGAAGTTTTATTTATAATAACCAGAAGCTGGAAAGAATCCAGATGTCCCTCAACAGAGGAATGGATACAGAATATGTGGTACATTTACACAATGGAGTACTACTCAGCTATCAAAAACAATGACTTTATGAAATTCTTAGGCAAATGAATGGATCAGGAGGATATCATCTTGAGTGAGGTAACCCAATCACAAAAGAACACACATGATATGCACTCACTGATAAGTGGATATTAGCCCAGAAGCTCAGAATACCCAAGATACAATTTGCAAAAACACATGAAGCTCAAGAAGAAGGAAGAACAAAGTGTGAATATTTCCATCCTTCTTAGAAGGGGGAAAAATAACCATAGGAGGAGTTACAGAGACAAAGTTCAGAGAAGAGAGTGAAGGAATGACCAACCAGAGACTGTCCCCACCTGGGGTTCCATCTCATAAACAACCACCAAACCCAGACACTATTGTGGATGCCAACAAGAGCTTGTTGACAGGAGCCTGATATAGTTGTCTCCTGAGAAGCTCTGACAGTGCCTGACAAATAGAGAAGTGGATGCTCACAGCCAACCATTGGACTGAGCACAGGTCCCCAATGAAGGACCTACAGAAAGTACCAAATGAGCTGAAGGGGTTTGCAGCCCCATAGGAGGAACAACAATATGAACTAACTGATACCCCCAGAGCTCTCTGGGACTAAACCACCAACCAAAGAAAACACATGGTGGGATTCATGGCTGTAGTTGCATATGTAGCAGAGGATGGCCTGTTCAGTCATCATTGGGAGGAGAGGCCCTTGGTCCTGAGAAGGTTCTATGTCCCAGTATAGGGGAATGCCAAGCCCAGGAAGCATGAGTGGGTTGGTAAGCAGGAGGAGGGGGGAGGGAGACAGGAAAGGAGATTTTCAGAGGGAAAAGCAGGAGAGGAGACAATATTTGAAATGTAAATAACGATAATATCTAATAAAAAATAAAACAAAATTTATAGTAATTTTTGTGGAAGCTTGAAAAGAAATAAAGTTTGCAAAACCAAGGGGCCTCTCTTCCCAATGATGGCCAACTAGTCCATCTTCTGCTACATATGCAGCTAGAGAAATGAGCTTTGAGGGTACTGGTTAGTTCATATTGTTGCTCCACCTATAGGGTTGCGGGCCCCTTCAGCTCCTTGGGTACTTTCTCTAGCTCCTCCAATGGGGGCCCTGTGTTCCATCCAATAGATGACTGTGAGCATCCACTTCTATGTTTGTCAGACACTGGAATAGCCTCATGTGAGACAGCTATATTGGGGTCCTTTCAGCAAAATCTTGCTTTTGTATGCAATAGTGTCTGTGTTTGGTGGCTGATGATGGGATGGACCCCTGGGTGGGGCAGTCTTTGCATGGTGTATCCTGTTGTCTTAGTTCCAAGCTTTGTGGCTATAACTCCTTCCATTGGTATTTTGTTCCCTATTCTGAGGAATGAAGTATCCACACATTGGTCTTCCTTCTTCTTGATTTTCTTGTGTTTTGCATATTATATCTTGGGAATTCTAAGTTTGTGGGCTAATATTCACTTATCAGTGAATACATATCAAGTGACGTCTTTTGTGATTGGGTTATCTCACTCAAGATGATACAATCCAGATCCATCCATTTGCCTAGGAATTTGATAAGTTCATTGTTTTAATAGCTGAGTAGTACTCCATTGTGTAAATGTACCACATTTTCTGTATCCATTCCTCTGTTGAGGGACATCTGGGTTCTTTCCAGCTTCTGGCTATTATAAACAAGGCTGCTATGAACATAGTGGAGCATGTGTCCTTATTACCAGTTGGAACATCTGGGTATATGCCCAGAAGAGATATTGCTGGATCTTCCAGTAGTACTATGTCCAATTTTCTGAGGAACTGCCAGACTGATTTTCAGAGTGGTTGTACAAGCTTGCAATCCCACCAACAATGGAGGAGTGCTTCTCTTTCTCCACATCCTCGCCAGCATCTGCTGTCACCTCAATCTTTGATCTTAGCCATTCTGACTGGTGTGAGGTGGAATCTCAGGAACTCTGGCAAGGTGTGGATCTTCCCCTTCCCCTTCTTCCCCTGGGCCCCCCTTTTAGTTCCCAACAAGGACCCAGTTGTGGTCTTGCTCTTTTCTTATACACAGCATATTTCTCTCTTACCATAATATGATCAATCATTTTTGTTTTGTTTAGTTTTGAGATTTTATCTTAAGTTATTTGCTTTCTTTTGTTTATTAGATTATATTAATGGTATAAAGTGAGCCACCATGTGGTTGTTGGGAATTGAACTCAGGACCTCTGGAAGAGCAATCCATGCTCTTAACCACTGAGCCATCTCTCTAGCCCCTTAATGGTATAAAGTAATGAGTTTATTAAAGCATTTTAATGTGTGTACAATAAACTTTGATTCCATTTACAACTTAATTACTGTCCCTCATCCTTCTGTTTTCTTTATTATAGTGATTATGACTGAAGTCAGATGGACTTATTCAATATTGCTTAGATTTCCATTTCCTATTTTGCTTACTTAATTATGACATAAATTTATGAAAATAATTTACCATTATTTCCCTTGAAAAATAATATAATCAAAGATTTCTATTAACAGTTAATATACTTCATTTTTCTCAAATATTTTTCAGCTCTCATAGTATCATAAAGCCATGTAAAGTAGAGAAAAATGTAATATTATTTCATTTATTTCATCAATAATAAGCAACTCTATGTAAACATCCATAAAAGATTTCTATTATTTATTTTATAAGGATGACTCCAACTGATTACTGTCATTTATGGTGGTTTCTAGTTCTATACATTTACCTGTGACTATCACAATTACATATTTTTTAGCAGCTGAGTAATAATCCATTGTGTAACCATACCACATTTTCTTATTCTGTTTATCTGTTGAGGAACATCTAGGTTATTTTTAGTTTCTGGCTATTATGAATAAAATTGTAATAAACATGGCTGATCCAGTGTCCTTGTGGTAAGATAGAGCATCCTTTGGGTATATGGCCAGGATTGGGGTAGCTGGATCTTGAAGTAGACTGATTCTCATTTTTCTGAGGAACTCCCACACTGATTTCCATAGGGACTGTAGAAGTTGCATTCTCACCAGCAATGGAAGTGTTCTCCTTACTCCATTTCCTCATAATCATGGACTTGTCAGAGTTTTGATTGATTTTAGCCATTCTGACAGGTGTAAGATGGAATCTCAACATAGTTTTGATTTGCATTTCCCTGATGTCTAAGGATAGTGAACATTTCTTTAAGTACTCCTCAGTCATCTGATTTTCCTTTCGAGAATTCTTTGTTTAGATCTTTATTCCATATTTAAATTGTTTTTTGTTGTTTTGTTTGTTTATTTTTTGATGTCCAGGTGTTTTAAAATGTCCTTATATATTTTGAATATTAGCCTTCTATTAGATGTGTAGTTGGTGTGGGCGATTGAATATACTTGGTTCAGAGAGTGGCACTATTAGGAGGTAAGGCCTTGTTGGAAGAAGTGTGTCACTTTAGGGGTATGCTTTGAGAGACCTTCCTTCTAGTTGCCTGGAATACAGTCTTTTCCTGTTTGCCTTCAGAACAAGATGTAGAACTCTCAGCTCCTCCAGCGCCACGACTGCCTGGGTGCTGCCATGCTTCCTGCCTTGATTATAGTAGCAGTGAGTTTAGCTAACTGTTTTGGGCTCCTGAGGAGTCATATTCATGCATTAGCCCAAGATATATCTGGATGCAGGAATGAAACATGCACGTGTGTGTGAACACACACACACACACACACACACACACACACACACACACACACACAAACCATCTAATTTTAAATATACCTTGACTAGCTCAGAGGCTGGGCAGTTCTAATCTTACCTGCACACATTTCCCTTAGGTACTCTCCTATCTATGTTCATACAGGAAATTGGTCTGCGATTCAACTCTTTGTTGGGTCTTTTTGTGGTTTGGGTATCAGAATAACTGTATCCTCAGAAAACAAATAGCCAATATTCCTTCTGTTTCTAATTTATTAAATAATTTGGGGAGTATTGATATTAATTCTTTGAGAGTCTGGTAGAATTCTGTGATAAAACCATCTGTCTTTTTCATTTGAGAGACATTTAATGAATATTTCGATTTCACTGAGTGTTATAGGTCAGTTTAAATTGTTTATCTGATCTTGATTTAACTTTGGTAAGTGGTATATAATAAGAAAATTATACATTTGTTTTAGATTTTCCAATTTGGTGGAGTACAGGTTTTGAAAGTTTGTTCTTATGATTCTCTGAATTCCTCTGTGTCTGTTGTTATATTCCTCTCTTTATCTCTAATTTTGTTAATTTGGATTACTTTGTGCCTTTTAGTTAGTTTGGCTAAGGTTTTGTCAATCTTATTGATTTTTTTTTCAGAGAACTAACTGCTGCATTGATCCATGCTCTTTTTCCTTATTTTATTGATTTTAGGCCTAAGTTTGATTATTTCATACTACCTTGTCCTTTTGGGTGTAGTTTCTCCTTTTTGTCCTAGAGTTTCTGGATGTGTTGCTACATTACTAATATGAGATCTCTCCAACTTTTTAATATCATTTAGTACTATAAACTTACCTCTTAAAATGACTTTAGTGCATTCTGTGATTTTGGGCATGTTATATATTCATTTCAATTCAATTCTAGAAAATTGTTAATTTCGTTAATTTCGTGTTGATGCCTTTTTCTTTCAGTTATGAGTCATTCAATTTCTATGAATTTGTATAATTTCTGTTATGTCTGTTGTTGATATCCAGCTTTAATCTTTGGTGGTCATTCAGAAATGCAGAGTATTATCTCAATTTCCTTGAATGTATTGAGACCTGCTTTATGTCTGAGTGTGTGGTCAATTTTTGAGAGAGTTCCATCAGGTGCTGAGAGGAAGGTATTTTTTTTGTGTGTTTTGGGTGAAATAGTCTGTAAATATATGGTGGGTCCATTTGGTTTACAATATCACTAACTTCTAATGTTTATTCTGTTTAGGTTTTGTCTGGAGGACCTGTCTGCTGGTGAGAGTGGCATATTGAAGTCTCCAACTATTAATGTGTGAAGGTCAATATTATGATTTAAGCTACAGTAGTTTTCTTTTATGTATTTGCCCTTGTATTTGGTGCATGTCGCGAATTGTAATGTCATCTTGGGGTATATTTCCTATGATATGTATACAGTGTCCTTCCCTATCTTTTCTGATTAGTTCAAAGTCTGTTTTGTCAAATACTAAAATATCTACACCAGTTTGTTTCTGAGGTCCATTTGCTTGGAATATTCTTTTCCATCCTTTTACTATGAGGCGATATGCATCCTTGATGTTAAGGTGTATTTCTTCGATGCAACAGCAGAGTGTTTTTGCATCTATTCTGGCAGTCTGTCTTTTTAGTGAGGAATTGAGAACCAAGGAATTGATGTTGAAAGATATCAATTCAGTGTTTTTTGTTTCTTGTTATTTAGTGGTGGTGGTGGTGGTGTGTGTGTGTGTGTGTGTGTGTGTATGTTTCCCTCTTTTGATTTGTGATTTGCTGATTTCAGATTATTTTTTCTTTATGTTTCCTTGAGTGTGGTTAACTTTTTTTAAACAATTTTTATTAGATATTTTCTTCATTTACATTTCAAATGCTATCCCAAAAGTCCCTTATACCCTCCCCCCATCCTGCTCCCCAACCCACCTACTCCTGCTTCCTGGCCCTGGCATTCCCCTGTACTAGGGCATATCAAGTTTGCAAGACTAAGGGGCCTCTCTTCCTAATGATGGCCAACTAGGCCATCTTCTGCTACATATGCAGCTAGAGACATGACCTCCGGGGGTACTGGCTAGTGCATATTATCGTTTCTCCTATAGGGTTGCAGACCCCTTTAGCTCCTTGGGTACTTTCTCTAGTTCCTCCATTGGGGGCCCTGTGTTCCATCCAATAGATGATTGTAAGCATGTGTGGTTAACTTCTTTAGGATAATGTTTTCCTTCCAGAGCCTTTTTTATGTCTGAATGTATACATAAGCAATTTTAGCATGGAATGTCTTACATTCTCCATATTGTGGTTGAATTTTTTGCTGGATATAGCAGTCTGTGCTGACATCTGTGGTCCTTTGTTGCCTAGGTATTTTGTTCTTTGGATTCTGTTGCCCTCTTGGGTTCTTAAGAGGGTTCTCGTAGGACTAGTATAGAGCTGGTGATGAGGCTACAGAATTGCCTTTGGAGGAGAGAAGAGAAAGTGCCAGTTTACTTTGCTGGCCTACTTGATTCTCTGGAAGGCTTGGCTAGAAGGTTCCCAGGGACTGCCTTCTGCAGTTGGGGGGATGGAATAACAGGGTGAGTCAGGATAAAGATTGGAGGAGAAAATGTTTATGATCTACTTGGGAGGTGGGAACAGAGAGGAGGTGTGGGCTATTGCATGTGGTTTACTAGAGTTAGGGGTTAGATTTGGGGATTGGTTTCAGAGAAGAGGGGGAACAGGTAACGATTAGTTGTTAGCCTACCTTCTTCACTGGCTGAAGTGGCCTCTGGGTTCTCAGAGAATATCTGCTGGAAACTGGGATAATTGGACGAGTGGGTAGTGGAAGGAAGGTGGAGAGGTAGAACTCTTGTATCCACTTGAGGTCAGGGCAAAGTAGAAGGGGAGGCTGCAGCAGGTAGTCTTCTACAGATGTGGGGAGAAAACTGGGGATTGGATGTAGAGGAGAGGGGATGGGAGAATCTAGAGTTAGTCTACCCAATTCCTTTTCCAGATTCAAGTTTGGTATGTTTTTTTAAACAATTCATTATTTTATCCCTCTCTTTAGAGGTAAAATAATGTTAGAAATAAACTTAAGTATTTACTACTTTTATTAAATGGCATATCTATTTGTTTCATTTGATTTGATCGTGTTCTTATCCTCTGCATTCTACCTTATTCTATTAATACTTTGACCTATGTCTTGTGTGCTGGCATCTGCTAAATCAAACTATATATATATATATATATATATATATATATATATATATATATATATATATATATATATATACCTTCCTGTTTCTTGGCTGTATATTCTTCTACTTTGATGAGTATTAATATAAGTGATGTATAATACCATGTAGTATTATTAACAGCATCTCTTCTTAGTTTTGATATAGTCCTTAGGGAACCTTCAATCATCATCTCATGAAAAAATTCAAAGACTATTTTCTGGGCCTTAAGTTTGCAGGACCTTCAGAAAGGCTTTTCCTCTCTTCGATCTTCACCCATATTTCATTATATGCTCCCTAATATACTTAACACAAAAATTACTTTTAGCACCCAGTAAGGGGATTACAATATTCTTCTGCCCTGCAATACACTTGGCTCTCTCGTTTTCTCTCTTCAAATATTTTTTCTCTTGTTTTGGACAAAAGTTCTAAGGTTTTTGTTAAATCTTCAAGAGGATAAAATGGATTTGACAAACATGATTTTTTTTCTGAAGTATAATTACAAATGTATAAATAAATGTAAATATCACGATTATGCTATTCAGTTTTTACAAATACATGAACTTGTTCAAATGTATTGTTTTCCAATTATATTAAGAACCAGAACATTTTTACAAAGGTGGTAGTTTTCTTACATGTAGGAATTTCCCTTTTGCCTCTTCTCAATGAAAATCTCTCTTCCCAACAAATATGATGTTCTTTTCACCAAGATAGATTAATGGTTTTGTCCATTCTAAAACTTTATATATATGTGGACTCATATAAGAGGGATTTAATTGTATCTTGTTTATTTTACTTATCATAATGTTTTTGAGGCTCAAAAATATTGAGCTATGTTTTCATAGTTCAGGTTCTATTTGTTAGAAATCCCTGATAAATATTGAGAATCAAATTGTTATATGCACTTGCTTGGTTTAGATATTGAATATGACTGAAGGCATATTTACTCTGTTATGGTTTGTAAGTGAAAAACAAGAATGTAATATTTTTATTGGATATTTTCTTTATTTACATTTCAAAGAATGTAATCTTATCACACATTATTGCATATGTAGGAAATTAGGATGGACTCTTGATAATTCAAGTATGATACTTATCAAAGAACCAGTTGAAGATTGCTTCCATCACAATTTTTATATTTTTCTTAATCATAAAAAACAAATCCTTTAAGTAGACATCAGGAGAAATATCAAAAAGAAGTATGCTGATACGCTCTGAAAAATGACAGAATAAGATTTTTTTTAATAAGTTGCTATTCTTAGCCGGGTATGGCGGTGCATGCCTTTAATCCCAGCACTCAGGAGGCAGAGGCAGGAGGATTTTTGAGTTCAAGGCCAGCCTGGTCTACAAAGTGAGTTCAGGGACAGCCAGGGCTATACAGAGAAACCCTGTCTCGAAAAACCAAAACAACAACAAAAAAAGTTGCTATTCTTGTTCTAATGTATCATACTCATAAACATTAAAATGGATTCCCATGAAATTAGACTTACTTCTTCAACTTCACTTGAGGATCCTAGCTTCAGTAAAATCCTTAGCACTTCCTAACTATTAATTTTATTTGTCCACAAAATTTACCAATTTAAAAATTTACATTTATTTTTTTAAAGTTGATGTTGTTAATAAGCCAACCTGCCTCATCTCTTTATAGAAAAAAATGCCTAGGGACCATTATGTTTATATTACATACAGTTGTCATAAATACCCACTAACCCTGATCAGTAGATAATAGGCCAAAACATCCTACATTAGCCTACAAATACATGCATAAAAAGAATTTTTATTTACAAAATTCTACTGGGTACAAATAGGAAATATTTTCTTTCAAAATAGATTTTAAAAAGTCTAATTACAACAAAGTAGAGTAATGCCATATCTTAAATGTCCAGCTTTTTAGAGGTAAGAAGTCCTAGATATAACATATTTATTGGTTATGGATTAAGAATTATAAGAAGCTTCGGGTTACATGCACCACTGAGATAAGACTGTGCCACTGCTCTCCATACTCAAATCCCTCCTGGAGAGAGCTGGTCTCCCAGGAGTGCTGACACATCCAAGGTTGCAGGTGAGACCACCACTATTGCTCCAATAATCAGTCCAAGAGGTATGCACCAGGAGCCCACAGGGTAGAGGAACCACAGAGCAGCCAGGGATAGGATCCTTCTGGTTTCCATCTGTGACCTGAGATAAGCATATGCAATAGCTCTCTGTACCCAAATCCTGCCTAGAGAAAGCTGGTCTCCCAGGAGTACTGACACATCATAGAACACAGCTTTATGTACCCCATTGCTACCTTGTGAGAGCTGGTCTCCTAGGACTGCTGATAAACCTAAGAACATAGGCTCACAAGGACAAGTTCCAGTCAGAGGCAGCAAGATCTGCAAATACCAGAGATAACCAGATGGTGAGAGGCAAGCACAAGAACCTAAGCAACAAAAATCAAGGCTACTTGGCATCATCAGAACTCAATTCTCCCACAACAGTGAGCCCTGGTTAACCCAACACATCAGAAAAGCAAGATTTGGAATTGAAATCACATATGATGATGATGATAGAGGACTTTAAGAAGGACATAAATAACTCCCTTAAAGAAATATAGGAGAACATAGATAGAAGCTCTAAAAGAGGAATCACAAAAATCTTAAAGAATTATAGGCAAACACAACCAAACAGGTGAAGGCATTGAACAAAAAAATGGAAATACAAACAATAAAGAAATCACAAAGGGAAACAACCTTGGAGATTAAAAAAAAAAAAAAAAAAAAAAAAAAAAACTAGGAAAGAGATCAGGAGTCATAGATGCAAGCAAAACCAACAGAATACAAGAGATAGAAGAGAGAATCTCAGGTGCAGAAGCTACCATACAAAACATCGACACAACACCAAAACCACCATTCACCATTGTAGGGAGTGGCAGTTGCTCAGGAATGGCAGTTGCTCCAGAATGGCAGTTGCTCAGGAATGGCAGTTGCTCAGGAACGGCAGTTGCTCCAGAATGGCAGTTGCTCAGGAATGGCAGTTGTTCAGGAATGGCAGTTGCTCAGGAACAGCAGTTGCTCTGGAATGGCAGTTGCTCTGGAAAACCCGGGCTCCCTCTTCAGGCCCTCCTCAAGCAATAGCCCCTCCCGAATGGGCAATATGCTAATGAGGTGTGGCTTGTGATACCAATGAATGGGCAATATGTTAATGGGTGTGGCTTGGTGCACCAATCTGCAATGACTACGACACCCCTCCCCCTTCCCTGAAAGAGTACAAAAGCAGCAGCTCTGCTGCTGTCCTGAGTCCCGGGAATCTACAAGCAAGGCGCTCCAGAATAAAGCTGACTGAGAAGATCCCGGTGGTGGTGTGACTTTCTTGCTGGTCGATGGAGGCAGGGAGGCGCACCGCAAGTGGTGCTGAGAACCCGCGAACCGAAGATGATCTGAACTGAAGAAGATCTTCGTGGGATCTGAACTGAAGAAGATCTTCATGGGATCTGAACTGAAGAAGATCTTCATGGGATCTGAACTCTTCAGGAACTGAAGATTATCTTCGTGGGATTAGAACTCATCAGCTACGGAGTGGTGGTACCGGTAAACTTCCCAGAATATTTTAGAGAGGCTATGTTTTCCTATATTGTTGAAAGCAAAAGGGAGGCTAGAACCTATTCTTAAATATTAAGGGGGAACAATAAAAGGAGATTTACCCCTCTCTCAAGGAATTGCAGCTTTCCAACCTCAACTCCTCTTCAGAAGAAGAGGTGGATGAGGAGGCTGTTAAAAATGAGAGGTAGCCATACCACCTAGATGATAAAGGGTATCAGCTCAAAAATAAAGCAAGAAAAGGTCAGAAGAAGATAGACTTCCATAAAGTTCCCAGGTAAATGGGACAAGAGAAAGTTCTCAGGTAAGAGACAATAAAGAAAAGGATAAAGTTCTCAGGTAAATGGGACAAGAGAAAGTTCTCGGGTAAGAGACAATAAAGAAAAGGAGTGCAGTTAGAAAAGGAGTAAGTAACCATGGGCACTTCTCATTCGCACACAATTTTTTTTGGCTCTTCAGGCGCTGCTTATATCAAAAAATTTTTAAATGAAACAATCCACCCTTGAAAGGTTTTTGAAGGAGTGTGATACTGTGGCCCCTTGGTTTGTGGTATTGGGGAGTCTTACTGCTCTCTGCTGGGACAAACTTGGCAGAGACTTAGATTTTGCCTGGAATCAGGGCACATTGAAAGCAGGTGTGAAGCTA
Organism: Mus minutoides; assembly: GCA_902729485.2. Taxonomy (NCBI): domain Eukaryota; kingdom Metazoa; phylum Chordata; class Mammalia; order Rodentia; family Muridae; genus Mus; species Mus minutoides. The sequence goes on from LR755127.1 coordinate 5,852,993, forward strand.
GTGTGGATGCTATGTTTTTTCTTAGGATTTTTGGAACCAGTAAATCTTTGCAATTGCCATCCACAGTCATGGAAAAGGAATGTTTTGTTTAATGTATCTTTGAAGGGTAACTTTTGTGCTCCTATAAAAAGAGTCCATGTGGGATGCATAAGATGGTTTCTTTGGTATCAGGATGGAGTCCTGTGGCTTATTCCAAATATGGGCATCCTACAAGTAAAGCAGCACCTCCTCAACCTAGGTGGACAGCTCAATGCAGAGCTGAAAGAGAGTGGCTGTTTACCTGGACAGGATGTTAAGATTAATATCTATAGCTTTTTGAGATTATTTAGGAGCCAAAGTAGGAGCAAAACAGATAGTGCCACAAAAGGTAGAGTTTAGGAAGGATAATTTGAGGATTTTAAATGATTTCCAAAGATTATTAGGTGACATTAATTGGATTCGATGTTACCTGAAGATTCCAAATTATGAATTAAAACCATTATAACAATGGCCTTTCAGCAGCTGACAGGCACGCTGCCATAATTCCTATACATTCACAATATGTTAAATGGAAAGATGTGTTATACAGGTCATGGCTAGGTCCAGACCCAGTTATTTCACAGTCCCGGGGAGCGGTTTGTGTTTTTCCTAGGGACAAAGAACCAATTTGGATACCTGAGAGACTGATACGAAGAATGCCCCCTCCCTTGGAAGATGCAGCAGAGAAAAAGGATAATGAAGAAACACCTACATCTATTGATACTCCTGATGAATTTACAAATGGGTAATATGTTAAAATTATGGGCTGTCACCTGCACTTGGCCAGTCCCTATGCTAGTACATAAAAAAAAAAAAAAAAGAAAATCTATTTTGGTTGATTCAATATTCCTGTGTTTCCCATTTTAAGAATTTGTGTATTACCCCATTAACTGCTGATATGTCTGAAAACTTTAATTATAGCAGGGAGTTGTTGGAGTATCTTCAAGGGAATTGGACTGCGGAGGCAGAATGACTGTTCCGGAAGCTCCTTATCGAGATTTCCATCCTGAATGGCACCAGAGTCGACCCTGTCACCTTGAGAGATGTCACCTCTTGGCTGTCCAATGCCTTTTCCTTTTCTAAAGAATGGGCTGGGATGCTACTTTGGGGTGTCCTGATGTTTGTGGGTTGTGTACTTTGCCTCTGGTTGTTATGTCATACTTTGCCTCTGGTTGTTATGTTGTATAAGATGCACTCAGGCCCGACTGAAAGCTGTCATTGTTCGAGCCCTGATGGCCATAGATGAGGGCATTTTGCCCGAGTTCTGGTTGGCCCCTCTTAAAAGTCTGTAATGATTTCCTAGCAGACTGGTTTGCCGATACTTCCCCGGTTTAGGGACGGACCTAATGACTCCCACTATACCACCTCAAAGGATGACGGAGTAAGGAAACTCAATTTTGCTGACAGAGCGTCACAATACCATGCAGGGGATGTTCCATACAGGATAGATTCCTCAAAAGCATGTCAAATTGCATGGAGGTTTCATGTCATCTTGACCTATCCTCCCCCTGATAAAAAGATACGGAGACGGGTACAATGTCTCACAATTGATAAACAATTTGACCTCTGTTACAGCCAAGTCTGCCAGCAACATGCTTATGGTATCTCCTCCTACTCCAGATCTCTGCAGAGACAGACTGGTGGTTGTGTCTGATGGTAGCCCGATTTCCTATCAGTCACTTGTCAAAGGCTGCTCCCCCAGGCCAGGGTGTTCACTGACCAAATTTGCAGGACTTCATATTTAATTAATAAAGAGGGGGGAGATGTAGGGAGCAGCAGTTGCTCAGGAATGGCAGTTGCTCCAGAATGGCAGTTGCTTAGGAATGGCAGTTGCTCAGGAATGGCAGTTGCTCAGGAACAGCAGTTGCTCTGGAATGGCAGTTGCTCTGGAATGGCAGTTGCTCTGGAAAACCCGGGCTCCCTCTTCAGGCCCTCCTCAAGCAATAGCCCCTCCCGAACGGGCAATATGCTAATGAGGTGTGGCTTGTGATACCAATGAATGGGCAATATGTTAATGGGTGTGGCTTGGTGCACCAATCTGCAACCACTACGACACCCCCTCCCCCTTCCCTGAAAGAGTATAAAAGCAGCAGCTCTGCTGCTGTCCTGGGTCCCGGGAATCAACAAGCAAGGCGCTCTAGAATAAAGCTGACTGAGAAGATCCCGGCGGTGGCGTGTCTTTCTTGCTGGTCGATGGAGGCAGGGAGGCACACCGCACACCATGATGAAGTAGGCTTCTTCCCAGGGATGGAGAGGGGGAACAAAATACTCACGGGAGGTAAAGGGTGGGAGGGACCTGGGAAAAAGAGAGGAGGGAAGGAAAAAAAGAGGGCAGGATCAGGTATGGGAGAAAGGGATGTTATACAGAGTGTCAGGAAATTGAACAGAGGTGTGTAGCAATGGGGGATGGGGAACTGGGGCAAGCAACCAGAAAGTCCCAGATGCCAGGAAAGCAAAAGCCTCCCAGGACCCCATGGGGATGGCATTAGCTGAAATACCACACAAAGGGGAGGGAGGGACTCCAATGGAGGAGTTAGAGAAAGGACTGAAGGAGCTGAAGGGATTTGCAACACCATAGGAAGAACAACAATATCAACCAACTAGAACCCCTCAGAGCTCCCAGGGATCTAAACCACCAACCAAAGACTACACATGGAGGTTCCCATGGCTCCAGCTGCATATGTAGCAGAGGATGGCCTTATCTGGCATCAACGGGAGGAAAGGACCTTGGTCCTTTGAAGGCTCAACGCCCCAGTGTAGGTGAATGACAGGAAGTGGGATGGGAGTGGGTAGGTGGGTGTGGGAGCACCCTCATAGAAGCAGGTGGAGGAAGGATGGGACTGGGGTTTTGTAGACGGGAAACCAGGAAAGGGGATAACATTTGAGATGTAAATAAATATAATATCCAAAACAAAAAGAATTATAAGAAAATGGTGTGATATGGATGGGAAGGAAGAATGCGAAGAACTCTGACATGGTGTAATGAACTGAAAAAGTGTAATATAAAAACAAAAAAGAAAACTAGGCCTTTAGGCCCAGGCTTGAGAATGTGTGACCTTTGTGACTCAATGCTCCAAGACATGCTAATCATAAAACAGATAGAGACATTCCTCCACCCTCCTGGTTCCTGGGTTCAGGGATTGTTTGTTCAAAAAGGACCACCCTGACCATTCAAGGAACCTGCTATGCAAATGTGCTATTGTTAGAGGCTCATAGAAACTGTCTTGAGAAATAACCGCACAATTATCAGGTATTTTTCCTTGTGACTTGTGACTTCCTTGTGACTCTTAACTGGTATTTTTGGTATTTTCCTACAACACCCTCCCCACCCCCTTGAGTTGTGGTTTCTTCCTTTAAATACCCCTTACCCAGCTACTCAGGGCCCACGGTCCTCTACCTCTACCTAGTGTATGACTATGTGTCCCAGAGTGCTCTTGGATTAAAAATTCTCTTGCAGTTTGTATCAAGACCGTTTCTCGTGAGTGATTTGGGGTGTCACCTCTTCTGAGTCAGAACATGGGAGAGTCCTCATGTTGTGGGTCTTTCAAACTAACTTGAGAAAGCAGACTTGTCCATTTGAAGTGACACTATAAACACTAAATATGATTTTTGAAGTTTAAAGAAGTATAATTTATGTACTAAGAAAGGAAAAATAAAATATAAAATATGCAGCCAAATTTATAGAAAACATAAAGAAATAAGAGATGAAGGAGCAATAGCTAGTGCCACGGATAGAAAACCATTGCAATATGGTTTGCACTAAATAAATTTTCACCAATTACAAGACCATGACTGTAAAAGAAGATACAATAATGAGACCCCAAAATCCATTGTCTGTAAAAAAAAAAAAAGCTATTTAAAAATAAAGATACAGATGTATTAAATGAGAAAGTTATGTCTTACTAACACTAAACAAAAGAAAGCTTAAGTTTCTATATTAATATCAGACAAGACAGACCTTGAATGAAGAAATTCTATCAGAAATAAAGAGAGTTATTTGTTCATGTAACAACTGTTCAAGAATGTGTAATAGTCCTTTATGGACATATAATTATAGAATACCAAAATATGGGAAACAAAAATGTCATCACAAGGAGAAATAGATAAATCTAGTATTACAGTGGAAAACTTCAGTACTTTCAGTAATTTAAATAACAAACAATGGAGAATCAGTGAGGTCCTAATTCTTCCTTCTGCATGTGCCCAGTTGACTTCTTCCTATTGGGGAAAATATTCAAAAGAGTAAGCACCATCCAATGCTAATCCTAGCTACTCTCTGCTCTAGCAGGCTGCCCAGCCATATACTGGCAGGCAATGGCCATCCTGTTCTTATCTCATGGAGACTCTCTGACTCAATGCTTCAGAATCTCTCTACCCAGCTCCCTAAGTCCCCACTGGCAGGTTGCTACAATGCCAGCTTTATGCTTCAAATCCCCTAAGGTCTTTGTGGTGTATATCAGGCAAACCCATGCTCTGGGGCCATACCTTTATTGAACCCAGACTAGCCACCGCGTGAAGGAAAACACAACACAAACTTAGTTCAGAAACAATGGTAACTCAATTGCTGGGCACAGCAAGTAAAAGCCTAATCATGTAAGCCTTATTACATCTAAATCCTCCAATGGAGAATCCTGACAGATCTGTCATTGAAATCGGGAGGCACTAGTAGCTACATCTTGTCTTCATGCTGTCCCTGTCCAAAACGGACTCTATCTCTCTCCTCCTCCCTCTCTTCCCTTATTCAACCCAGAAGTCCCACCTACTTGCCCAGTGATTGGCTCCTTTATTCATTAGGGGATGGTTCACAAGAAGTCACCTAAGTATTGTTTGCAACCCCTCCCAGGAGAGTGGAATTAGCATCAAAATACAAGCAATCCCAGGGCTATCCACAACATCTTCCTTCCATTCTACAGATCTCATTAGAACTGAAGCAGATGCCAGTATTTTAGAAACAAGCCAAAATAAACTTCTTTCCTTTATAAATTGTCTAGTTTCCATTATTCTGTTATAGAAATAAAAATAGGATAGAACAGAAAATTATTATTGAGACATGAGGGTAGGTCTATGAAAATGCAGAAACAACTTTTGAAGTAGGTAATGACCAGAAATTGAAAGAGTTTAGAATTTTGGAGGAAAACTAGGAAAGGGGATAACATTTGAAATGTAAATAAAGAAAATATCTAATAAAAAAATTAAAAAAGAAAGAGTTTAGAAAATCAAACTATCAAAAAGGTAGTAAATTGATTACTACAGACAATTCTGGGAAAGGCACAGAGAAAAGGAGAAGAAAAAGTCTTGAATTTACTAGAGATGCTACTCAAGTGGCACTAATGAGAATGATGATAACTATAGATAGTAAAAGCCAGTATGAAGTCTTTGATAAGATGAATAATATTTGGAGGTGGAGTAGAAAACCTATTTGCTGTAGAGTAGTAGATAAGTTGGTTATGCTGTATACATGCTATAAGGGTGTATGGAAGGTGGTATATAAGATAATGAACTAATAGAGTGGGCAGAAGAAATGTCTCAGAAACAATATGGAATGGTTACTTGCTGTTGTTGTTGTATTATTGTGTCTTTTTTAACTTTTAAAATTGTGTTTTACATTCTAAATGTTGCCCCCTTCCCAGTACCCCTCTAAGAGTTCTTCATCCCATCTCTCTCCCTTTTGCCTCTGAGAACATGCTCCACCACCCACCCCCTTATCCCTACCTCACCTCCCCACTCCTACCTCACCACCAGGCATCCCCCTTCCCTGGGGCGTCAAGTCTCTAGGGTTCACCAACCTACCTTCAAAAATTTTGACCTAGAATTGTTCCTGTCTAAAAGAAATGCAAGGACAAAATGGAGCAGAGATTGAAGGAAAGGCCATCTAGAAGGGTTATCTTAACAGGTTTATGCTAAAGTATGGAAAGTAGAATGATTTACAGAAATAATTTATAGTTCAAAAATAAAGCACAGCAAAAGATATGGAAAATTATCAATTGGTCATTGTCATGTAACTGTAAAAACATGCTTGAGATGATAAATTTAACAAGTGGATGTGTGAACTAAAGATACTAGCACTTAGCACAGATAGAAATAAGATATATATATCTATGATTATATATATATATATGATTATAATATTTACCATATATATATATATGGTAAATATTAAAAATCTTTGAAATTTAACTATATATCTCTCAAAGAACCCACGTGCCAAGACAAAATCTTAAGAGGAAATTTTAATCTATTTTTAATTAAATAAAAATTAAGATGCCTAATGGCCTGCTGTGGGCAAGGGGTTATTTCTTTTTTATTATGAGAATAGCTTCTAATTGTTGGCAGTTTTAGTGAACAAATACCTTTTTTTCTGTTTTTTTTCCTTTTTAAAAAAATTTTAACTAATTTTAATGAATTAGCTTTACATCCAGGCCACAGTTTCCCCTCCTTCCTGTCCTCCCAGTCCTATTCCCCTTCCCTCACTCCACATCAACTCCTCTTGCTTTGTCTTCAGAAAATGGGAATAGAACTGTGCCTCTATAGTGCTCAATTCAATGGGTCAGCCGGGGTCATAGCCACCACGAAGTCTCAGTTCTTTCTTCAGGAAGAGCGCAATTCTGGGAAGTAGGCAGGATGACCAGGACCCTGCTTAACAGCTGCCTGGCAAAAACAGTCCTATTCTGTACTAGAATATTGTTACTCGGTAAATCTCCCCAATTGCCCAAACATCTAAACCTTGTAATTTCTGTCTCTGTGAAATATTTAATTGCTTTAAGTGTAAATTGGACTGTGAAGCTACATAAGCTAAGAGGGATTTCTGTTCAGGGCTGGTTTGCTTTCATGTATTCGCATGAACCATTTGCATAGTTTTCATTGTTTGTTTGACACTTGTTTTCTTTATGTGTATAGCCCTGGCTCTTTACACTTTGTAGAATCTTTATTACACTTTGTCAGGTTGTAGAGCAGGCTGGCCTTCTACTCAGGGCTCCATCTGCCTCAGCCTCCTGAATGCTGGGATTAAAGGAGTACACCACCACACCTCGCCCAGTCACACACTGTTATTAAAGTTTTTCTTTTAAAAAATTAAAATATCATTTAAAATGTGTAGAAGACTTCCTTGACTACATAATCTACTCGAACCCACACAAAGAGAAATATATAATTGGAATGAGCATATGTCTAATAAGTACACTGGATTACTAACAAATCAACTCTACAGATAAAAAGTACCAGGCCCATATTATGTCAGTGGTAAATTTTACCAAACCATTTAAGAAAATATATACATGAGAAATAAGCCGTGAATGTAAGCTCAATCTCATTAGTTTTCAAGGAAGTATGATCAAAACCACAATGACATAATACATTCATTAAAATAGGTAAACTAAAGAATAATTGTACTACCAAATAGTGTAAAGTATGAGAAAAAAAAAGGATCATTTTTACTTTGCTGGAAGGAATGTAAAAATAGTACAGCTACTTTGGAAAAATAGTTTGATTCTCTTTTGTGAAATTAAGTATACAATCATCATATAATATAGAAATATCCCTCTTGGGTATTTTTTCAAGATAAATTAAAATTTGGCTTCACATAAATATCTGCACATAAATATATGCAGCAACTTTATTAGTAGTAATCAGGAATTCAAATCCTCAGTTTTCATTAGCAGTTTAATGGTTGAAAAACTCTGGTATGTACATACCAAAAACTATTTCTTGGCAATAAATGGATAATAATATTAACATATATAACAACTCTTATGAATTAGAATTAAAGTCTATTGAATGAATAAAGAAAATACGATTTTATTTTTTATAATATCATTGAAAAGATATTAAAATAGAAAGTGGATTAGTGACTACCAAATATTACAGTAGATGGATATAGTTAGAAAAGATCAATGTAAACAACCCTTGTATTAAAGGGAATGCTAAATGTCTCAACTGTGGTGGTATACACATGAGACTATACATGTGATAAAATTGTATCACATGCACATGAATGCACATTAAGCTGCTAAATCTGGGTAAATACTGTATTAAATTGAACAGATTGGTTGCCATTACATGAAATAGGTAAAAGTCACAAAATGGTTCTTTATATTAGTTATAAACTTATACAGAACGAAATTTACTTTTAAAATCTCTCTTTCAAGGTACAATGTTGTGAAGCAGAGGAGATAGCCCTGTTGGTAAAGTGCTCCCTGCACAATTATGTCTAACCTTCAGAACTCTTAGAAAAACCTTGAGGTAGTGGCCCAAGTTTGTAGTAACAGTACTGTAGAGGCAAAGAAAGGTGGCTCTGTAGGCTTTCTGGCTAGCCATTTTAGGCTAATCTGTCCCAATGAGAGCTTCTGTCTCAGGAATCAGCATCTATGGTAAGCAGCAAAAATTGAGCTTAACACTGGTCTCTGCATGCACAAGCACACACACACACACACACACACACACACACACACACACAATTCAGAAGTTCCCTATCAAAGAAACCCCCATGGCCTTATGGCTTCATTTCTGGGACTCACAAACTATTAAAAGAACTAGTACCAGTCCTTTTCAAATTCTTCCAAAAATTAAATACGTTATAGTCAAGGGTGGTGTAGGCCTTCAATTCTAGCACTCTAGAAGCAGAGGAATGCACACTGTGACTTTTAGACCAGCATGGTCTATATAGTGACTTCCAGGACAGCTAGCATTATGTAGAGAGACCCTGTCTCAAAATACCAAAAATTAAATAAGGAGAGAAATTAAAGTTATTCTGTATTGTTTCTGTGAGGAGTGAATTACCTTGATATGAAAGTTAGATAACATGAAAATTAAACTTCAGGCCAATATTCCAACTAAACGCAGATGCAAAAAAAAAATCCTGAATAAAATATTAGCAACCTAATTCCATAGCACATTATAAAGATTATTTACCATTATCAGTTGAGAATTATCCAAGGTATGCAACACTCTCTTAGACATTATTGTTTATACCCTAATAAACATAATATGCCATGTTAACAAATTTAAGATAAAAAAATTGCATGATCATTTCAGTAGATGAGAAAACCATTTTATAAAATTCAACATTAATTCTTGATGGAAACTGTTTAAAAATAGATATATAAAGATTTGTCCATCAGCACAATAAAGATCACATGTGGAAAGTCAATAATGAATTTACTCAATGGTAAAAACTTGACTTAACATCAGAATAATGTCTATTCTCAGTGCTTTTGTTCAGCATAGTCACAGCGACCCAACCAAATCCATAAGGCAAGACAAATAAATAAATTAAAAAACAACAACAACAATTTGGGGCAGTCATTGGTTGGCCTGTCCCTCAGTCTCTGCTCTATCTTTATCTCAGCACATCTTGTAGTCAGGACACATTTTGGCTAGAAAGCTTTGTTTGGTGGGTTGCTGTCCTTATCCATCCTTGAGAGTACTGCCTGGCCAGAGGAAGTGGCCACTTCAGGATCTATAACCCACACTGCTAGGAATCTTAGCTCGAACTGGCCCCTTAGGCCCTTTGGGGCCTCTCCCCAGCCCAGATTTCTGGCACCTACTAGAGATTGCCTGCCCCAGCTGATCTTCCTTCTCTCTCCCCTGCTCTCCCTACATATGATCTCCGTCCTTGTGGCCTTCTCCCCTCCTCATCCCCTCTTCCATCCAGTTCCCTCCTTCCATTGATCTCTAATATCTACTTTGTTTCCTCTTCTGAGAAAGATTCAAACATCCTCCTTTGTGCCCTCCTTGTTATTTAGCTTCTTTGGGTTTGTTGATTATAGCATGGTTATTTTATATTTTATGGCTAAAATCTACTTATAAATTTCTATATACCAAGCATGTCCTTTTGGGTCTGGGTTACCTCATTCAGAATATTTTCTAGTTCTATCCATTTGCCTATGAAATGAATGATGTCCTTGTTTTTTTTTTTTGTTGTTTGTTTGTTTGTTTTTTGTTTGTTTGTTTGTTTTCGAGACAGGGTTTCTCTGTATAGTCCTGGTTGTCCTGGAACTCACTTTGTAGACCAGGCTGGCCTCGAACTCAGAAATGATGTCCTTGTTTTTAATGGGTGAATAGTATAACCTTGTGTAGATATACCACATTTTCTGTATCCATTCTTCACTTGAAAGACATCTAGGGTGTTTCCAGTTTCTGGCTATTATGAATAAAGCTGCTATGAACATAGTTGAGCAAGTGTCCTTATGGGATGGTGGATTGTCTTTTGGGTATATGCCAAGGGGTGGTATAGCTGGGTCTTGAGGTAGAAGTATTCCCAATCTTCTATGAAACCACCAAATTAATTTCCAGAGTGGTTGTACAAGATTGCAATCCCACCTGCAACGAAGGAGTATTACCCTTGCTCTTATTATATCACTAGCATGTGCTGTCCTTTGAGTTTTTGATCTTAGCTATTCTGATGAGTATAAGGTACAATCTCAGAGTTGTTTTGGTTTGCATTTTCCTGATGACTAAGGAAGGTGAACATTTCTTTAAGTGCTTCTTGGCTATTCAAGCTTCCTCTGCTGAGAATTCTCTGTTTAGCTCTGCACCTGATTTATTAATTGGGTTATCAGTGTTTAGCTTCTTGAGTTCTTTCTATATTTTGGATATTAGCCCTATGTCAGAAGTAGGGTTAGTGAAGATCTTTCCCCAATCTGTAAGCTGTCATTTTGTCCTGGTGTCCTTTGTCTTACAGAAGCTTTTCAGTTTCATGAGGTCCCATTTATCAATTGTTGATCTTAGAGGCTGAGTCATGAGTGGTTTGTTCAGGAAATTGTCTCCTTTACTGACTAGTTAAAGGCTATTCCCTACTTTCTGTTCTATTACATTGTGTATGATTTTATGTTGTCTTTGATCCATTTGGACTTGTGTTTTCTGCAGGATGATAAATATGGATCCATTTGCATTCTTCTACATGCAGACATCAGTTAGACCAGCACCATTTGTTGAAGATTCTCTCACATTTCCCCCTGTATGTTTTGGGTTTCTTTGTCAAAAATCAAGTGTCTGTAGGTATGTGGGTTTATTTCTTGGTCTAATTCAATTTCATTGATCCACTTGCCTGTTTTTATACCAATAACATGCAGTTTTTTTATGACTATTACTATGTATTATAGCTTGAGGTCAGGGGTAGTGATACTTCCAGAAGTTATTTTGTTGTTTAGAATAATTTTAGCTATCCTATGTTCTTTTGTTTTTCCTTTTGAAGTTGAGAGTTTTTCAAGGTCTTTTAAAAAATTGAGTTTTTTTTTTAACTGTTTAGTTTATTGCAATTAGCATGACGTCCTCCAGTTCAATCAATAGTCTTGAAAATGACATTTTTCTTTGTGACTGAGTAATACTTGATTGTATATATGTATGGTGTTTTCTTTATCTGTCAATGAGCAGTAAGTCTGGTTCTATAATTTAGCTACTGTGCATATAATATCAATAACAGCTATGCAGGCATCACTTTTTCTATGTGTTAACATGGATAAAAACAAGGTAAAATATGTTTACCTTTTATATTTTTTTTCCTACAAACTTTGTTTCGAAGCTTGGTTAAATAACTGCTATCTCTTCGTTTATATTAGCACTGCTATGAAGCTTAGGTGATCCTCTGCACAGAACAACATTTACTGAGTACATTGTCTACCAACTGGGAATGCAAAGACAAACAAGATAAGTCAGAGTGATTCTTACAGGAGCTTACACTTCCCTAGTAACTGAAAGAAAATGAGCACATAATTGGATAGAGTAAGTGATTTTGACCATGAGGTAGAGAGGCAAGATTGATGAATATTTATTTTGGTTTGCTGGGTTAGAATTAATCTATTTTTAACCACAGACTCACTATAACAAATCAATGTAATATTGGCCAGGAGAAAAACACATTAGGGGATTGTGGAACAACCAGAAAAAAATTTAAGTTTTCTGTAAAAATGAGAGAAATAGCAAACTGACATAAAAACAAAACAACCAAACAACTTTTAGAACTCATGTTCAACAGAGGATGAATTAGTAATGCTGACCTTTTAAGGTGAAGGGAAGCTCCTGATTCATCTGTGACAACTGTGGCAAAAGCAAAAACAAAAACAAACAAAAACAAAAACAAAAACAAAACCCTAAACTCTTCTTGTTAATGAAAAACCATGCATTACATGATTTAAATTAGTAATATTAGAGACAGTAGTTTGACTTTCTGGAGTTAAAATAGCTGTCATAAACTATGTGTGAGAATGTATAAGCTGAATAGTTATGTGACTCATTTTCTTCAGTTACACTTATATATATTCCACTCCATAGCAGGGCAACAGTTTTCTTTTTCTTTTCTTTTTTTTTTTTCTACTAATCTCCATCCCTTAAAGATTCCAGTATCTCTGATATGACTTCACTGAGAAGCATCCATGTGAGACAGAAATTCTCTTTTTTCCTTTTTTATTAGATATTTTCTTTATTTACATTTCAAATGCTATCCTGAAAGTACCCTATACCTTCATCCACCCTACTCCCCTAGCCACCCACTCCCTGGCATATGCAGCTAGAGACATGAGCTATGGGGGTACTGGTTATCTCACCTTCCCCTCCTCTAAATAACAGGTGCTAGGTTTATTATCTAGTTTCATGTTGATATGAGAAATTATAAATTAATAATAATAATAATAATAATCCCTATAAAGTAACTATGAATTATTTTAGTTGGAACATAATTCATGAGTAAGTGATACTTTATTTTTCTGACTTTGGAAATGTTGAGAAAAATTTATAGTCAGTACTCCTGCCTACAAATTGGTTAATTAATAATTGGTTAATTGGTTTGTCTCAGATTTTTTGTCAAGACTCTCATAAAATTTGATGTTGCCAATTTTGATGTTTGTGATTAGACAAGGGGCTACTAAAATGGCTGAAAGGTTTGAAATGTCTCTTTGAAATGAAATTCACTTCAATTTCAGATATTCAGACTGTGCAAAAATCTTGTGCTATAGAATTGATGAGCTTGACAGTGAATTTATCCTTTAAACTTTCTGATAACTATTTCATCTGAAGTTGATGTGGAGTTAACCTTTTTAGAGATTTTCTTGGGGTCAACTTTGATCCTTGAATTATATATTGTTCCCTACTAAATTATAGTATTCGGTCATGATAATTTGCCTGTACAGGTAGGATAAGTTGGGCTGCGTTGTGACTGTAAATGACAATTCTCAGGGACAGTCCATTTTTTCTCCACTTTATCATGTGAAAAAGTTCAAAATTGGCAAGTACTTTTACTGTCCTTTCTTCATTTAGGTTTTTTCCCTGTTTATTTCATTTGAGTTTTTCTCATTTACCCTTATATTCTTGAGCCCCATCTTTGTGAGCAGTTCTCTCTCATATTCTCTAGATTTATCTTTTTCAAGGGACTACTTTACCCTGATGATATCTAAGTTCTAGATTCAATCAAAGAATTATTGACAGATATGGAAAATCTAGAGATAATAAATAACAAATTTTGAAATGTTTTAAAATTAGTGAAATAGTTCCATGGTTTATATCATCATTTTGTTTTAAAGACTGATATAATATTTGTATGCAATTAATATTTTCTGGGCAAGGGGACAAGTTCAATAATATAAAATTTTTGTTTGTATTAATTTGAACTTATTTAAAACTCTCTTGGATATATGTCTTGAGATGGTGATCAATTTAGGGTTGATGTTTTAGTGTTGAAAGTGAATATAGGAGCTATAGTAACAGAAAAAAGTGTAATCATATTAACAGGGACTTAATGGTACTATAAAGGGACTGATATTGTAATTTTGAAAGACTTTCAAGAGTCTCAAAATACATGGAGAAAGATTATTCTATCTATCTATTTCTCCAAGAATTCTTGTGAACTTTCTGTGTCCTAAAATGTTCTCTCCAACTATGACTACTAGAAATGCCAAAAAAGTCTATTAGGAAAACAAAAACACTGAAAGACAGTGTGCAGTGTTTGGAAGAATGTTCTGAAGTTATCAAGAGGAATTCAGTTATTGGAAGCTGTAACCACAGATAATTGCTATTAGGCTAGGGTTCCAGAATCCTTAAACTATTTCAATAAAAACAGAAATTTGAATATAGATACTGATAAGAGAAAAACAAGAAATCTGATAAAGTGTTAGTATCTAAATTATATAAACTAAAAAAAGAAAAAAAGAAAACATATAACCCATATAACCCTGCCTTCTCTTCTCTCTGCAGGGGCTGTTGGCCACTGGCACAGGAGGACAAAGGGACCAGGGGTGGGGGCTAGAGTTCAGAGCTCAGACAGTGTGAGTACTGATGGACTGACTTCTAGGCTCAGCTTCAGTGAAATAAATCAACTTCATTCAGGGTGAACAAGGGCTATATAGATTTAGGGGAGTGAGTAAGGATTTCCAGGGCAGATAGATATTATTGGCTAGGGTGGGAACTCTTCATTTACATGAAGAGGAATTCTAAGAACTTGCAGGCCAGGATCTTATTTGGAGAGAAGTTGAACCCTTAATCTGGACATATGTGACTTTCTTCAGGGTTTTTGTTGGTATTCCTGGTAGGCAGGGATGGTTGGTCACAACATAGTACCTAATTATCATATGGTGGGAAGGGCTGAGCAGGACTTATATTCTGAATCATGAAGCACTTGCAAGAAACTCTGAGTAGGATAATCTAGATAAGATTAGGTACCAGGGCTTAGAGACAGTGTCTAGATAAAATCAGGCAGAGAAGAGGGAAACCCCTCTGAGAAAGGAAGTCCTCAATTTTGTAATGAGCTCGGAAAATTTATATGGGCATGGTAGACTGCAACCTTAATTAGGAGGGTTTTCCAATAAACCCAACAAAAATGGCCAACACAAAATGAATTCAATGGTGGTTTTGTAGATATTTTTGTCTCATATCATTTTGGTTATTTTTTGTCTTCATTTCTTTCTTTCTTTTTTTCAATTTTTTATGAGATATATTTTTTAATTTACATTTCAAATGCTATCCCAAAAGTTCCCTCCCCCCTCCCACCGCCCTGTTCCCCTGCCCACCCACCCCTACTTCTTGGCCCTGGCGTTCTCCTGTATTGGGGCATATAAAGATTGCAGTACCAAGGGGCCTCTCCTCCCAATGATGGCCGACTAGGCCATCTTCTGCTCCATATGGAGCTAGAGACACGAGTTCTGGGGGTTCTGTTTAGTTCATATTGTTGTTCCTGTTCTAGGGTTGCAGACCCCTTCAGCTTGTGGGGTTCTATCTCTAGCTTCTCTAATGTGGGCCCCGTGCTCCATCTTATAGATGACTGAGCATCTACTTCTGTGGGAGACAGCTATATCAGGGTCCCTTCAGTAAACACTTACTGTCCTATGTAATAGTGTCTGAGTTTAGTGACTGATTATGGGATGGATCCCCGGTGGGTTAGTTTCTGTATGGTCCATCCTTTCATCTTAGCTCTAAACTTTGTCTCTGTAACTCCTTTCATGGGTATTTTGTTTCTCATTCAAAGGAGGAATGAAGTATCCACACGCTGGTCTTCCTTCTTGATTTTCTTGTGTTTTGCAGATTGTATCTTGGGTATTCTAAGTTTTTGGGCTAATATCCATTTATCAGTGAGCACATATCCAATGACTTCTTTTGTGATTGGGTTACTTCACTAAGGATTATATCCTCCAGATTCATCCATTTGCCCAAGAATTTCATAAATTTATTTTTTAAATAGCATAATAGTACTCCATTGTGTAAATGTACCACATTTTCTGTATCCATTCCGCTGTTGAGGGACATCTGGGTTCTTTCCAGCTTCTGGCTACTATAAATAAGGCTGCTATGAACATAGTGGAGCATGTGTCCTTTTTACCAGTTGGAACATCTTCTGGGTATATGCCCAGGAGAGGTATTGCAGGATCATTCGGTAGTACTATGTCTAATTTTCTGGGAAAATGCCAGACTGACTTCCAGAGTGGTTGTACAAGCTTGCAATCCCACCAGCAATGGAGGAGTGTTCCTCTTTCTCCACATCCTCTCTAGCCTCTGCTGTCACCTAAACTTTTGATCTTAGCCATTCTGATGTCTTCCTTTTTTCTTAAACCTGTATATTATGGTTTCCGATTTTGTGTTGTTATAAGATTTCTATGTGGGTTTCCAGTGTTTTCTCTTTAAATAGTCTGTTTCACATCCTTGTTGTTTTTTGTCTCCTTCCCTTTTTTGTTTTCTAAGGAAAAATTGAAAGAAATGCTGAAGTGCAGGTGGAAGGTAGGAAGGATGTGGAAGGGGTTGGGGGAGGGGAAAACAAAATAAGCATATATTGATGACAAAATTATTTACAATAAAAAGGGGAGAAACTGGGGTACAGAACTACGGAGAGAATTCTCACAGAATGAAACACAAATGGCTGAGAAACACTTTCATGTCCAATATTCAGAGCCATTAGAAAAAGGCACATCATAACTACTTTGAGACTTCATATTAGTCCAGTCAGAGTGGCTAAGATCAATAAAACAATTAACAATTTATGGTGGCTAGGATGCAAAGACAGGAGAACATTCATTCATTGCTTCCAGAAGTGCAAATTTGTACAGCCCCTGTACAAATCAGTGTGAAGTTTCCTTAGGGAGGTAAGACTCTACCAAAAGATCCAGCTATACCACTCTTGGGCTTATAACCAAAGGACCCTATATCCTACTGTAAAGATACCTGCTCATCCATACTCATCATTCATAGAAGCAAGAAATTGGAAGCAGCCAATACATCCATCAACCTATAATGGATAATGAAAATGTGGTACGTTTACACAATGAAATATTATTCAGCCATTAAGAAAAATGAAATTTGCAGGTAACTGGCTGGAGCTGGAAAAAAAATTTCATCCTGAGTGAGGTAACCCAGACCTCAAAAGGCAAATATTGTATGTTTTATCTTATATGAATATTAGCTTTCAAGACTTTGACACATGCACTATAATGAGAATAACCACAGAGGTTAGTTATCTAGTAAGTGATTAGAGGGGAGAGAAGGGGAGTTCTCCGAAGGAAAGGAAAATAGAATATATTGTTATGGAGAGACAAAGGGGAAACTAGAATGGGAGGATTAAATAGGGAGGGACATAAAAGAGATGTGAAAGAGGGACTGTGGCGAGGGAAAAAGAGCACTAAATGCCATTTGAAAAACTATATGGAAACCAATTGCTATAGAAGTTTGTCAAAATTACACATATATAAAAGGAATATAAATGGAGTTACCAAATAATAGAGAAGAAAATGCCCCCAAATAGAGTACAGAATCTCCAGAGCAATTACTGGTTCACATGTTGCTGAGTTGTTGTCCAAAGGGATCCCAATGTAAAGCAACAAAAGCTACAGGCAGTTTCTAAAGTTGTTTACTCTCTACAATCTGGTGATAAGATCCTATTGCTGAAGCCAATACTTACGTATGTCATGGAATATGCAGAAGTCAAGTTGGTGCTTAACTAGAAGTTTCACCCCTACTGATTATCATTCAGGATATTGGAAAATACTCCGTATGCTACAGGAAGAGAAAGGTAATCATGTAATCATCAGTATCTCCCAGCTGCAATTTCTGTAACCTACAACAGTGACTGACCTACCTGAATGTAAATACTGGGGCAATAGTGACACATATGTTATTGGAATGACAAACCATTCTTGGACTGGATTTAAGGCCTGCTTAATTCTCAAGATGGAGCTCATATTGGACCTGCTTGAGAGGCCAAGAACCAGGTAGTAGATAGTTCATGGCCTAGGGAAAAACTCAATACTATAATTCTGCTAAAGGAACATAGCAATAAAATGGCCTCTAACAACATGCTGTTATACGATCTATGCCTTACTCAGCCCTCAACAGAGAAGCTTGTTCTTGTTGGGAAGAACTAATAGAGACCAAGTGGACAATCTGCAGAGACTTTGGAGCACTCAGTCCTACATAGGCTGTCTTCACCAAAACCTCCCCTCGGGGGTCAGGGATCCAGGCAGAAGGGGAAGCAGAATGACTGTAAGAGCCAGAGGTGATGGATGGCTTCAAGGGAACTATTTTCTAGACACAGGCCTGATGCACATATGAACTCACAGAGACTGGGGCAGCACATTTATGGCCCACACAGATTGAAGCCAGATGGGATCCATTTGCTGAGAGTGTATGTAGACATGGGCTCCTACACAGAGACAAGCACACACACACACACACACACACACACACACACACACAAACTCACACATACACAAAGACACACAAACACAGACTCACACACCAAAGTAAACTCAAATAACACTAAAAATAAAAAAAAAAAAGTAAGACCAACACATGTGTTAGTATACTCATGGAGACCTTTCCTTTGCTCTTGGGTATCAATAGCAGATAGACTATGGGTTAGCTCTAGGCATCCATATCCACATCACAATAGAGAGGATTTTGATGGAATGTGAGAAAGGGAAAAATAGTTAATTTCCTGGTTCTAGCTTTGTTTAAAAAGTGTCTTGTAAGTGTATGTGAATGTTTCTCAAATGCAACCACAGATAACCTGTTTTGTTGCATTCTTTATTCAAAAAGCCAATGAAAGTTGAGACAAATATAAAATGCTCATATAACACTAAGTCATAAATATTAAAAATATTTTATTTTTCTGAAATAAACATACTTAGAAAACTAACAGTTCTAGAAGAAATTATGTACATTTGTCTCTCATTTTTTCACCTCAGGAGACATATTTTACTAAGTTCAAATATGAATTATTTGTTATAATGATGATAAAAATCAGATTTTTACCAATTATTTTTTCTTCTAAGAGCTCTGCTTTTTTTCCTATATTGTTTGGCAAGTTTGCTTGATGAATGGATCAAAGATGAAAATTGAAAGATATAATTTATGTAAGAATATCAACTAATAGTGTACATTTTTGACTTGAGAAGAAATTATTAATGGAAGTAACTTTAAAAATGGTAATCCTGTTTATTTCCAATAGTTTAAAATTATTTATCATAATAATTTATAGTTATTAAATTGCAGTTCTGGCTTCAATCTGTTTGGGCCCTAAATGTGTTGCCCCAGTCTCTGTGAGTTCATATGTGCATCAGGCCTGTGTCTAGAAAATAGTTCCCTTGTGCATTTGAGCTGTTTAGTGACAGACTGTTACTATAGCATGCACAAAGTTTTGAATTCAGTTTTCAGCACTGACTCTGCCTACCTCTAAGATATTTAACCTTCACAAATACACACTCTATAATAGATCACTTTAGAAGAAACTTTACCAAAAATCAGATTGAAAAAGACTTAGCTTTATGATTTATAGTATATCAAATTGTATACTATCCATTATAAACTTAGTATATCTATTAGATTTTTGCTTATATCGAACACCTAGCAGAATCTGGCTTAAGAAATAATTCAATCTCATGTGAGTTAAACTTAGACATTGTATTTAATCACATATTATGTGAGTGGATAAAATATGAAACGTGGACAATAAGCCACAAATTAAAATTGTGAAAAAATGGCTGAGAAGCACTTGAAAAAATGTTCAACATCCTTAATCATCAGGGAAATGCAGATCAAAACAACCCTGAGATTCCACCTCACACCAGTAAGAATGGCTAAGATCAAAAATTCAGGTGACATCAGATGCTGGCGTGGATGTGGAGAAAGGGGAACACTCCTCCATTGTTGGTGGGAATGCAAGCTGGTTCAACCACTCTGGAAATCAGTCTGGCGGTTCCTCAGAAAATTGGACATAGTACTACCGGAAGATCCTGCAATACCCCTACTGGGCATATATCCAGAAGATATTCCATCTGGTAATAAGGACACATGTTCCACTNGGAGCTGAAGGGGTCTTCAACCCTATAGGCGGAAGAATAACATGAACTAACTAGTACCCCCTGAGCTCAAGTCTCTAGCTGCATATATAGAAGAAGATGGCCTAGTTGGCCATCATTGGAAAGAGAGGCCCCTTGGTCATGCAGACTTTATATGCCCCAGTACAGGGGAACACCAGGGCCAAGATGTGGGAGCGGGAGGTTGGGGAGCAGGGCCGGGAAGGGGGAAGGTATAGGGAACTTTCTGGATAACACTTGAAATGTAAATGAAGACGTTATCTAATAAATATTGGAAAAAAAAAAGAAAGAGGGAACTTGGTAAGAAAGAGACACAAGGCACCTCTTGTAGTTGGGAGAGGTAAGAAAAGGAATGTTTCCCAGGCCCTCCAAAAAAAAAAAAAATGGTGAAATAGTAGAGTTGTAAAGTGTGAGGCAACTTATGTAGATAAAGCTAGATTGTGACAATGACACCTGTGCAAAGGTTTTGCTTGATGGCTTTCTTTGATTGGTATGGCTTGGTTTTAGTCTTGATTGATTTGAGCACACATAATAGAATCAATGCATTTTGCTAAATCCATTTGTAGTAAATGACACATTTTCCAAGGAAGGAATGAAATGTTATATTTTTGAAGGATTATTATTATGTTTACATTATAGACATAGATGGCTGAACTAGGCAGTAAAAAGTAGATATTTTGTTCAGAAAGAGTTGTAAATGGCAGTAAGTCCTCTATTTGTACCATATGAAGCTTTATTATACTTACAAAGCTTATATAATGTCTAATTACTTTTCCCATTGGACTGTACAAAGTATGGCAGGAGAAGGATTGGTTATCATTTCTCTTTGTAACTTACCATTTGTTATATCATATAATCATATATATATATGCATATATCTTTAAAATCATTTATTTTGGCTGAAATTTAAGACTTTGTAGATCTTGATTGAAAGAAATACTACTATACATTTTTCAGGTCTTGTCTTTTTCCCACATATACACTAGAAATACAAAAAACCAGGATCATCATTCAGTTAAAGTCTGAGAATATACTGATAGCAACAAAGTACATGCCACTTGGTTGGCAGAGTATTTCTACCAAGTAGATGATGGTGATATCATTGACCTAATCTAAATTATATAAATGTTAACAACCTAGCAATTGTTTACCATTATCGAGGACATTCCTTACTCTTTCTTGTGTCAAGTTTTTTTTAAATTTTTAAATTTTGTACTACATAGCATCATTTTAGTTTAATGCTGTTTTTGGTATCTTACTGTAGCTTTTGAATAAAGAACAAAGAAAGGAAAGAAGTAGGCAAGGAATGGCTTTTTGTGGACCTTAAGAAAAATCAGCCATGGGACCTACAATATTTCCAACACTCCGCAGCCATTGAAGTTTTAATCAGTGAGGCTCTGAAGACCTGGTTTTCTTTTAGAAATTCTTCATAGCCTAGACTACCCAGGCTTCTTTCTTTTTTAAAAAGGGTCTCACTCTGAAGACCAGCTTGTCCTTAAATTCATGCAGATTCTCCTGTCTTGGCCTTCCAAATGGTAAAGTTACAATAATAGCAACCATAACCAGCTGTTTTCTGTCATTTTCTCTCTCTCTCTCTCTTCTTAAAAAAATTATTTATGTATTTATTTATTTATCTATTTTACACTCCATATTTTATTCCCTACCTTACTGTCTACCCTCCAACTGTTCCACATTCCAGACCTCCTCCCCAATCCCCTGTCTCCACATGGATGTCCCCAGCCTCCACCCCATCTGACCTATAAACTCTCTGGGTCCTACAGACTCTTGCAGGTTAGGTGCATCATCTTTAAATGAACACAGACCTGGCAGTCCTCTGCTGAATGTGTGTTGGGGGCTTCATATTAGCTGGTGTGTGCTGCTTGTTTGGTGGTCCAGAGTTTGAGAGATCTCGGGGGTCCAGATTAATTGAGACTGCTGGTCCTTCTACAGGGTCATGCTCCTCCTCAGCTTCTTTCAGCC
Organism: Mus minutoides; assembly: GCA_902729485.2. Taxonomy (NCBI): domain Eukaryota; kingdom Metazoa; phylum Chordata; class Mammalia; order Rodentia; family Muridae; genus Mus; species Mus minutoides. The sequence continues at coordinate 5,874,775 of LR755127.1, forward strand.
TTCTCTAATTCAACAACAGGGGTCAGCTGCTTCTGTCCATTGGTTGGGTGCAAATATCTGCATTTGACTCAGCTGCTTGTTGGGTTTTCCATAGTGCATTCATGCTAGGTCCCTTTTTGTGAGCTCTCCATAGCCCCAGTAATAGTGTCAGGCCTTGGGACTTCCCTTGAGCTGGATCCAACTTTGGGCCTGTTACTGGACCTTCTTTTCCTCAGGCTCCTCTCCATTTCCATCCCTGTAATTTTTTCAGGCAGGAAACAACTATGGGTCAGAATTTTGACTGTGGGATGGCCCCCCTCCTTCATTTGATGCCCTGCCTTCCTGCTGGAAGTGGGCTCTATAAATTCTCTATCGCCACTGTAGGGCATTTCATCTAAGGTCTCTCCCTTTGAGTCCTGAGAGTCTCTCACCTCCCAGGTCTCTGGTGAATTCTGGCGGATCTTCCCCATCCCCCAACCTCCTACCTCCTGAGGTTGCCTGTTTCCATTTTTTCTCCTGTCCCTCAGGGCTTCAATCCTTTTCCCTTACTCAATACCAGACCAGGTTCCTCTTTCTCCCCTTTCCACCTTCCCTCCCAGGGGCTCCTCTCTCTCCCCACTTGTGATTGCTTTCTTCTCTCTCCCATGTGGGACTGAGGCTTCCTCATTTGGGCACTTCAGCTTGTTGAGCTTTTTGAGTTCTGTGGACTGTATCTTGGAACGAGAATATCCTTGTTCTTAATAGCTGAGCTGTGTAGTATTCTATGGTGTAAATGAACCACATTTTCTGTATCCATTCTAACAAGAGAGAGAAAGAAAGTGTACACATTCAGGTAGAAGGAGAAGTAGGGAGTATCTGGGAGGAGTTAGTAAAGGGGAAATCATAAGAATCTACTTTATGAAAAATCTATTTTCAGTAAAATAGATACATGATAGTTAACTCAAATCCAACTATTTTATTTAAAAAAAATCCAAGAGAGGTAAAATTTTAAAAGAATTTACCTGCCTAAAACCTGTTTATATAGCTGTCACATTTGAGAAGCTCTATGTAGAATTAAAACTAGAAATGGATTTTCAGTGTTATTTTTAAAGATGATTTTTGGTTATGTGTTATAGGCACACATTTGTTCTGATACAATCAGAAGTCAGAAGAAGGGGTCAAATCTCCTGGAGCTTGAGTTAGCTGGGTTGTGAACCACTTGATGTTAGTGTAGGAAATCAAACTCCAATTCTCTATAATGGAGGGAAGCACTCTCAGTGCTGAATCATCTCTAGCCCATCCTGTGTTGTTTTAAGGAGAACAGTGACATTATCATTTCAAGTTTTTTCCAAGTTTAACATATTTTCTCTTAGGGAGCTGGAAAACATCCCTTTATCTTTAGTCTTCTAAAGTTATATGATATCTTTCTTTGATATGAGTCTCATTTTTTTTTTGCTATATACTTGTGTCATAGTTGAGAAACTTGTGTTCTTTAATTTTATTTTCTTTTATTCTTTCTTTGATTATTTTTATCTTCAAATTTCTTTCTTCCTTTCCTTCCTTCCTTCCTTCCTTCCTTCCTTCCTTCCTTCCTTCCTTCCTTCCTTCCTTCCCTCCCTCCCTCCCTCCCTCCCTCCCTCCCTCCCTTCTTTCTTTCTTTCTTTCTTTCTTTCTTTCTTTCTTTCTTTCTTTCTTTCTTTCTTTCTTTCCTTTCTTCCTTCCTCCCTCCCTCCCTTCCTTCCTTCCTTCCTTCCTTCCTTCCTTCCTTCCTTCCTTCCTTCCTTCTCTCCTTCCTTCCTTCATCCACCCCTTCCTTTCTTCTTTCTCTCTTGGATTCTATTTTTCTGACAAATTTAGCATCAAATTTCTAATAACCTTATATTTTCTTTATCATTTTCTCATTTTTGTATTGTTTCTATATATGTTTCTTTTATTATAAAAACAGATTCTGCTCTTTTGGCATTTTAACAGATTACACATGATTCTCATATTCTTCATAGTGCTCACAATATTTAAGTATTTTATTATATAAATACAAAATAGATTCATGAAGATTGTCTAGTTTTTCAAATATTTCTTTGGTGTTTATCTGAGAAAATTTAGTATTTTGCATTTTTTTTACATTATTCACAGGACCATTTAGTAGATGCTAAACCAAAATGAATGCAAGAGTGATATGGGCACAGCTTACTTGATATTAAACCATTTAGTCATTGGAGTGAAATTAGAACATGGCATTTGTGGCAGCCCTTAGTTCAATCAAAAGATAGCTTCTTGTGTCTTTGGATAATTCCAGTTATCTGTTAACACATTTCTGTTATCCATACATATTTTTCTTACATTCGCTGCTATTTTCTTTCACAAGAAAGAAAGGTTTTTTTTTTTTACTTCTACTTTAAAAAGACAGTTTTCTTTATGTCAGTTTGTTAACAAAATATGCAATACTTATTATCATAGTGAATCAATACTTAGATTTTTTTGAACAGAGTTAATTAGGACCATTTTTTTTATCCTCTTATAATAAGAGGTCACTTTTTCCTCAAATTCAAGAAAAAAAGAAGTGCATTTTATCATCATTATTAAACAACATTCAATCAAACTAATGATATTTTAAATTGAACAAAAATCTCATAGCATAACAAGATACTTAAATTTGTTCATATATCTTATATGTTAATAAAATGGTGATAATGATAGCCCTCTAGATTAATTTTCGCATTAATTAGGATACTTAGGAGTTGTGGATAATGAAGAAATAATTATCAAAATATTGTTTCATCAAGATGAAAAACCATTCTACTTTAAATTTTAATCAAAAAATTTGAGAGGAATTCCTAGGGAATGAGATAATATATCTCTTTTGTGAACACAAAAATCATCTTTCTTTTTGTGGCTAGTAATGTTCTAGCCAGACCATGAAATTCAAGAGATGACTCGAGGAAACATAGTTTTAGCAGCATAATGAAAGAGCAGAGCTTTTACTTAAGGACCTATAATTATAGACCTATAATCATCTTTCTAAATCAGGATAGGGATTTCTCGGCACCTCACAGTAATTATCAGGGAGTCTAAAAGAATGAAGAACACCTGGACACTCCAAGAATGTTCATGACCTAAGGCAAGATTAGCTTCATGAACATATGATATAAAGTTAAACGAGGTTAAGATTCAGAAGGAACTTATATGTGTCTCAATTTTCTATTTTCACTTTCTTGAAACGCCTAATAATTTTAAATGGAGAGATGAAAACATTTCACTTTGCTCATAACCATGAAAATGTATAGACAGTGTGGACCCAGAAACAACTGGGAGAATAATATTTGAATGAGGCATCTGGATAGTGGGAAAGAATCATGTTAATGTTCTTGTCAAATGGGTACACTGAGCAAACTAGAAAGAACAGTGAAGACTTGCTTTTAAATGAATTTTTCAATTACCTATCAAGATCAGGATTAAAAAAAAATTTATAATTTCTCCCCTCTGTCATGATAGTAAGAATATAAACATTCATTCCCAGTATACAGGTTTTCTATTCATTAAAAAGTTCCATTTCGGGTCTACCATCTGCACCTGCAAGAACATCCCACTGTGCACAGGTCCTGCTAGGAGAGATCTGTTCTTCAAGGAGTGTTTTCACACAGAACAGTGCTTGGAGGTGAGATAGTCACTTTCTCTCCAATAACTATGTGGAGTGGGACTGGCCCAGAGTACATGGGGCACATCAGTGGAGCAGCTGCACCCAGATGTTCCAGAGCCAGTGGATACAAGTTCCACCAGGAAAGAGCTGGTATCCCAGGAGTGCTGACACAGGATTATAAACCCACAGGAACAACAAGCTCCAGCCAGAGACAGGAAGAACATGTAAAATCAGAGATAACAAGATGGCGAAAGGCAAACGCAAGAATCTTACAACTGAAACTATGACTAGTTGGCACAATCAAAACCCAGTTCTCATACCACAGCAAGTTCTAGATTCCCCAACACACTGGAAAAGCAAGGTGTGGATTTAAAATCATATCTCATGATACTGATAGAGAATTTTAAGAAGGATATAAATAGCTCCCTTAAATAAATACAGGAGAACACAGGTAAACAGGTAGAAGCCTTTAAAGAAGAAACACAAAAATCCCTTAAAGAATTCCATGAGAACATATCCAAACAGGTGAAGGAATTGAACAAAAAGATCCAGGATCTAAAAATGGAAGTAGAAACAATAAGGAAATCACAAAGGGAGAAAACTCTAGAGGCAGAAAACCTAGGAAATAAATCAGGAGCCATAGATAGAAGCATCATCAAGAAAATACCAGAAATGGAAGAGAGAATCTCAGGCACAGAGGATACTATAGAAAACACTGACACAACAATCAAAGAAAATGCAAAATGCAAAAAGATTCTGACTCAAAACATCCTGGAAATACAGGATGCAAGGAGAAGATTAAACCTAAGGATAATAAGTATAGAAGAGAACAAAGATTCCCAACTTGAAGGGCCAGTAAATATCTTCCAACAAAATTATAGAAGTAAACTTCCCTAACCTAAAGAAAGAGATGCCCATGAACATACAAGAAGCCTACAGAACTCCAAATAGACTGGACCAGAAAAGAAATTCCTCCTTTCACATAATAATTAAAACATCAAATGCACACAAAAAGAAAGGTTATTAAAAGCAGTAAAGGGAAAATGTCAAGTAACATATAACACCAGACTTGTCGCCAGAAATTATAAAAGCCAGAAGATTCTGGACAGATGTCATACAGACCCTAAGAGAACACAAATGCCAGGCTAAGCTACTATACCCAGCAAAACTCTCAAATACCATGAATGGAAAAAAACAAGATATTCCATGTCAAAAACAAATTTACACATAAGCTCTCCACAAATCCAGCCCTTCAAAGGATAATGAATGGAAAACTCCAAAACAAGGAGGGAAACTACACCCTAGAAAAAGTAAGAAAACAATCTTCTTTTAACAAACCAAAAAGAAGATAAACATACAAACATTATTCCACCTCTAACAACAAAAATATCAGGAAGCAACAATCACTTTTCCTTAATATCTCTTAATATCAATGGAATCAATTTCCCAATAAAAAAACATAGACTAACAGACTGGATACGTAAACAAGACCCAATATTTTGCTGCATACAGGAAACCTACCTCAGTGACATAGACAGAAACTATCTCAGAGTTAAAGGCTGAAAAACAATTCTACAAGCACACACACACACACACACACACACACACACACACACACACACACATTTATTGTTAGAGAAAGGAGCATAAATTCTACCTACTTTGGTTCAGGAGTTACTCCACAAACCACTTAGACACAGATCTCAGTCAAACAGGGATCTTTTATTGAACACGTCTCATGGGGACTGAACCATCAGGGACATAGGTCAGACTTAGAAATTGACACTATAACCCTTACTGTTTCCCAGGGGCAGCTAATAAAGGAAAAATCCACAGAAGCTCATAGCAAGCATAAAAACATATACATAGGTACAGGAAATGTTGCCAGGCAGTTGGACAGTTGGGTGGTTGAGTGGTTGGGTTGTTGGGTGATTTTATTGGTTTGAGTCCAAACTTATTGTTGCTAACTATATAAAGCAGTTCTAAATGACCTTCATTGCTATTGGCCCTAAAGGACGGTGAGAGTCTGGGGAATTTCCAGGAACACGAAAGCATAGGACTTAAGAAGATATGCAGTTAATGGTGAACTTGGACATAAGAAAGTTCCTTTGTAACAATGGCAGACTACAGGCATAAAACAAAATGGCTACAATAGTGTAAGAAAGGCAGTGGCTATCTAGGACTTAACACTACCAATTGACAGGAAGATAATATTTTTTAACATTTAAGAACAATGTATGAGATATGTTCTTTGAGAAAATATAATCACAATCTTATACTTTTCTTTCTTTCTTTCTTTCTTTCTTTCTTTCTTTCTTTCTTTCTTTCTCTTTCTTTCTTTCTTTCTTTTTTTTTTTTTTTACTATTATATATGGCTGAATCTTTAGCAAACTACTGGTCTGATCCTTCTAACATAGTGTCCCATACTTATGGACAAATGCATATTCTTCCTTATGTAACTCAGAAAGAATGCAAGAAAACTGGAACAGTAGCCAGAGTCCACTATGTCATGGAAAACTTTTATTGTTGACATCCTATAGAACTCATTGCTTTTTTTTTTTTTTCAAACAAGAACTGAATGTGGTCAAATTTGGGCTTTAAAAAAGAGATTCTTCTGACTGGTGAGTATGAATTTAAGAGGCGAAGAAAGGGCAAAGAGCAAGCAGAAAGCAAACTAATGTATTATAGCAATGATATCAGCTTATCTCACGCAATATAGATGCTTGGTCATTAAGACGTTTTACTTGGAACACTTGTTTTTTGTTTTGTTTTGTTTTAATAGATCAATGTCTTCAAATTTCCAGAGTGATTTAGAAATAGCCAGAAACTGGAAACAACTCAGATGTCCTTCAATTGAAGAATGGATACAGAAAATGTGGTTCATTTACACAATAGAGTACTATTGAGCTATTAAAAACAAGGACATCATGAATTTTGCAGGCAAATGAATATAATTGGAAAATATCATCTTGAGGTATCCCAGAACCAAAAGTGCATGCATGGTATGTACTCACTGATATGTGGATAATAGTCAAAAAGTACAGAATACCCATGATACATGCCACAGACCCTAGGAAGGTAAACAAGAAAGAAGGTCCAAGTGAAGATGCTTAAATTCCACTTAGAAGGGGGAACAAAATAGTCATGAAAGGCAGAGGGAGGGAGGGATCTGGGTAGGAAAGGGGAGGGGAGAAGAATAGGGGAGGCACGATCAGGTATGGAAGGAGACAAGAAAAGAGGGCAAGATGTCCAGGAGAATGAATGGAAATATGCAGCCAGGGGTGGGGGTTGAAGGTAACCTCTAAAATGACCCAGAGAGCTGGGATAAAGGAAGCAGCTCTCAGGACTCAATGTGGGTAACCTTAGCTGAATTGCCCAACAGTGGGGAGATGGAACCTGAAGAGACCACCTCCAGTAGTTAGAAAGGCCTCCCTGTGGAAGGATAAGGAAACTAATCCACCTACAAAAATTCCTCCTGTGTAAAAGAAATACAGGGAACAGAGACTAAAGGAATGCTTGACCGGTGACCAGCCCAACTCGGTATCCATCCTATGGACAGGTACCAAACCCTGACACTACTATGATGCTATGTTGTGCTTACAAACAGGAGCCTAGCATGGAGGTCCTCTGAGAGGTTCTACCCAACAGCTGACTGAGACAGATGCGGATACAGGCAAGCATTAGACAGAGATTGAGGGATCCCTATGGAAGAGTTAGGAGAAGGATTGAAGGACCTAAAGGAGATGATGGCAACCCCATAGGAAGACCAAGTGTCAACTAACCTGGACCCCTAGGAGCTCCCAGAGACTATTCCAGCAACCAGAAAGCATGCATGAGCTCTCTGTTATTTGTAGCATGTAAATAGTAGATGGCTGCCTTGTCTGCCCTCAGTGGGAGAGGATGTGCTTATTCCTGTAGAGGATTGATACCTCATGGTGGGGGGATACAAGGGAGGGTCACCCTCCCAGAGGCAAAGGGGAGGGGGAGGGGGGAAGAACTCTGGGAGGAAGGACTCAAAAAGGAGACAGTATTTGTAAATCAAATAAATAAAATAATTAATAAAAAAGAAAATATTTTTCTAGTGATTTAGACAATTAGGTTAGTTAATGCATGAATATATGAAATAAATATACATAGTTATATTTATATATGTACATACATATATATATATATATATATATATATATATATATATATATATATTTCTATGAAATAAATTGTTAGAAGATTTCATTATTTTAGGAGCATCAGAGAGGAACTTATACAAATCAAGATAGTACAATTTGTTATAGTTCAATATTCATCTAGGTTGTTCATACTATGATGAACACCATATGTGTGGCCCATTTCTACTGAAGCATGGTTATACAGCACATGATAATATAGGTAGAATTTTGTTAAAGGTATAGTTCAGTTAATTGAGTGCTTTCCTAACTTTCATGAGTCCTGGGTTTAATATCCATGACTGCATAAACTAGGTATGATGGAACATGTTTGCAATGCTAGTACTTGAAGGCAGAGACAAGAATCAGAAGTCCAAGGGTTTGAAACCATACTTGGATACATGAAACCCCATTTCAATAAAAGAAAAAAATGGATAGAAAATATGCTTGGGTAGTTTTGAAGACATTATTTTACATATTTTCATTCAATTTTTGAAATATAGGAACATTTTACATTACTATATAATATTAAAATCTGAAAAATATGAATCACAAATTTTTAAGCTTAGCAGAAAATAAACATGTCCATAAACATAAATGTGGTAAATTTTGACCATAGAAATAATATTACAATAAATCATAAAATTATATTATAAAGATTTTAAAATTAATTAAAGTTTCTTATATTTCTCATTAACTATGAGTACAAAAGTTGTTGACTAAAATTTTTATTTATTGAATATATAAACTATTTTAAGGTGGCATATTTCTAACTATAAAATGTAGTAAAGAACATAGCAGATTAGCAATGTCCAGCAATTTGCTATACCTCCATAAGACTGAAACAAATAATTAAGCTTGTCGTTACAGAAAGAGTTAATGGTGTCTCAGAAAGCCACCATTAGAGTATGACAGTAGTCAGCAATTAAGTGAAACACAAAAATATTAGACTTGAAAACTATAAAAGAAAAATCCTAATAACATTAAATGGGTAACAATATAGAAGGGATACATTTGGTGGGGGAGACCATGAGGGAAGTCAGTTCAAACTTCACAAGGGCAGGATCTAGTACTTAGCAAAGCTAAAGTATAAACCAGAGCATTTTTTATCTTGCAGCAAGATGATTGTACAAAAGAGATTTCCATTACTTCCCAGCTTAACCATCAGTATTAAAAGTTAAAGCCATTTTATGAGGTCTCCTATCTCCCAATGTCACTGCCAGGTGAATCAGAAACCCTTGCATTTTCATATCGCCAAGTGTCAGTCAATAGCCTTTCCTCTCATTTGATGGCTACCCCAAGAACCAGTGGAAGCCAAGGCAACTGACTCTGACTTTCATACAGGTTTGCGGACACTAATTTACATGGTATAGTCTGTGTTACAGATAGGGGGTGTGTCACAAAAGAAAATGTACTTTTATTAACAAGCTGTAGTCTACCTCGGAGAAGAGGAGACTTCTGAGAAGAGAGATGAAATCAAATGTGGATAGATGCATGGAGGGGGTTAGGGTGACTGCTCTGGCCAGGATTGCTATTCTGCCACTGATTCTATCCGAAGCTTGAAACCTTCTACTTCTAAGCAGATTTTTATTTTTAAAAGGATAAAAGGATGTTTCTATGTTTCTATGAATTATCTAATGCCCATTCTCACATGAAAGTAGTGTTTTGGATGTGATAGACACTTATGTGACATATTAACAGGTAATAACTATAGTCCCTGGGTCTGCTTCTATTGCACATTGATGTGAATATTAACTGGCAGCTATGATGGTTTTGCTAATGCAAGACAGCAAGCTGGGTTGAAGGTCAGCCTTGATACCATTCCATTAGTTTGGTAGATTTTAGTAGAACAGCAAAATGCTTGGACATTATTCTTGATAAACTCCTAAACCACAAATCCAAATAACCAGTGAGAAGTATCCAAATACCATAAAGGAAAATTTTTGCCTGTCATCATCCTATTTTTATGGATGTTTGTGTTGATCTTGCTGCTTCTAGTGTTACCCATTTTTTTCCAGAGTCCTTTCACTGTTTCTTATTTTGCTTTAGTGTATGTATGGGTTTTTTTTATTAATTGGTTATTTTATTTATTTACATTTCAAATGTTGTTCTTCCTTCCAGGTCTCCCCTCCACAACCCCCCCATTCCATCCCCCTCCCCTTTACTCCTAAGAGAGTGCTCCCCCACCCACTTAACCACTCCTGCCTCATCACTCTAGCATTCCTCTACAATGAGGCATCGAGCTTCCATAGGACCAAGGGCCTCCCCTCCCATTGATGCCAGATAAGACCACCCTCTGCTATATATGCAGCTGGAGCCATGGGTCCCCCCATGTTCACTCTTTGGTTGGTGGTTTAGTCCCTGGGAGCTCTAGGTGGTACAGTTGTTGATATTGTTCTTCTTCCTATGGGGTTGCCATCCCCTTCAGCTCCTTTAGATCTTCCCCTAACTCTTCCATGGGGTCCCTAGTCTCAGTCTGATGGCATCCCTGGTCTCAGTCTGATGGCGTCCCTGGTCTCAGTCTGATGGCAGCTGTGAGAATGTGCGTTCGTCTTACTCAGATGTTGGTGCTTATTTTGCTTTTTATAAATATATTTGTTTATTCCATGTTGTCTTTGACCTTTTCTTTTCTATTATTATTAAATGTATAGTCAATCCTTGAAATATATTTTTATTAAACTTACATATCTGGTTTTGTGTGATGTCATTCTTAGTACAGTTTATTTTTTCTCCTCTCTGGGTTGTTTTGGTTGTTTTTCTGGCATTGAATCTTCACGAGAAAGCTGCTCACTAAGAATATCCTAACTTAAAATTGTAACATAAATGTACAAGTTGTACCATAGGAACACAAGAAATAGGAAATAGCAAAGTGCCATGAACCCCATAAGTTCACAGTTCTTCAGTAACTTAAAACAAAATACCAAAGTAGATTAAATATTGAACAAGAATTAGGAGCCTAAAAAAAATTAGGAGTCTATTTTTGTTGTTGTTGTTTTTCGAGACAGAGTTTCTCTGTATAGCCCTGGCTGTCCTGGAACTCACTTTGTAGACCAGGCTGGCCTCGAACTCAGAAACCCACCTGCCTCTGCCTCCCAAGTGCTGGGATTAAAGGTGTGTGCCACCACGCCCGGCTAGGAGTCTAATTTTAAATGACTACTGACTTCAAAGAGAATGAAAACAAACAATTGAATGAAGTAAGAAGACAATGTAGAATTAGAAAAAAATCAGCAAAGATAGAAATCACAAAAAATGGAAGCCCTAGAAATTAATACCTAAACAATTAAATTAAAAAAATTCAGCAGAAAGTATCATCAATAGACTATAACCCATGGAAGAAAGAATATCAAGGCTTATAGGATTGATACATTACATATTAAGATAATAATAAAGATAAATATATAGCATTATGATAAAATTTAATACTTCTAAAAGATAGTATTGAAAGAACAATTTTATTGATTTGTAATATAAAGAGGGGTGCTGAAATTCAGACTAAATGAATATAAAAACTGGGTGGTATAACAGTATATACCTTCTAAATATGGAGATGGATATGGGCATTCAGTAACAAAGTAGCATTTAGAGTCTCATGTTGGCATGACCATGGAAGAACCTTGATACTTACTACCTACATGTTATAGTTAAAATTCAAAGAATACAGAAGAAAGTAAGAATATTGAAATCTGCAATTGAGAAGTGTGAAATCACTTACAAAGATAAAACTATTATAATAAACCTAGAAAAGACAGGAGAACAGAGGATGAGATATATCAAGACTTGAAAGAAAATAATTGCTAAATAAGATTACTATATTCAATAAGAGCATCAGTAAGATCAATGGCGATTTTCCACTGTAGACATGAAACAAAGCAATTCAAGGTTACAATGACAACATCACAGATGATACATATAGGAGTCCCACACAGATGGGAAAGGCAGGTAGTCAGAATCATGAATGGTCAGGAAGAAGAAAAAAATCTCATTAGAAGAAGCAGGGGGAGGGGGAATGGGATAGGTAGTGTGCAGAGGGGAAACAGGAAAGGGGGATAACTTTTGAAATGTAAATAAATAAAGTAATCAATTAAAAAGAAGAGTAAATTAGAAAGAAATATTAGGGAAAAATCAACTATTACTCTGTAAACCATCAATGCATGGGATGAATAAGTGAGAAAAATGTAGACAACCAAAACAACAAGGGAGGAAGGAAGGAAGGAAGGAAGGAAGGAAGGAAGGAAGGAAGGAAGGAAGGAGAAAATAAAGAAACTAATAGAAACCTCTTAATTATAATCCTGAATGTAAATGGAGTTAATTTGCCACTTTATAGGTTCATTAATTGTGTTGAAAAACAAGAGCCACTAATTTACTGTCTGCAAGAAGCTTACTCTGCAAAGATACAAAGACAAAAGATAAACAGATATGAATCTATATTCTAGGAAAAAGAAATCCCAAATTAAGCTGCAGTAACTCTACTCATATTTGACAAACAGATTTTAAGCCAAAATTGGTAAAATGATAAAAAATATATCAAGCTCATATAATATTTATAAATATCTATACTAAATGATAGTATAAATAATTTAATAAAATAAAAACTACTACACATAAAAGAAAAAAATAGGTTCAGATAAAATAATTATGGATATATATAGACAAAGATAAATTTTATTAAATGTCATAAAACATTTTTCTTAACATTTTGTCTTAATTTTTATTAAACTGGTCATTTGAAAATCTAAAAATAATGCTTGATTAAATGCAATTATACTTTTTGTAACTTTCTTCTGTTTGTTTTAGTATTTTTATCTCAGACACGAAAAGTATCCCATTTAAAAACACAACCTTTATTATTATCTTGTTTTCAAGCTGCTATGATCCAATAATTTCAGCAATTCTACTCCAAAAGTTCAGAGTCAATAGAGAAAATGAATGTAGAACAAGTAGTGTTTATTTTCAAGTGTAACCATCATGGATTCATGAAAGAAGCAGCAATATTCATTTGCAAGCTTCAATTTCAGTGGAAATCAGTATTGTTAATGTAGAAAAAGAAATCTAGTGCCGTTTTCATTTCTTGTGTTGTTCCATAAACCATGCTATTAATCAAATTAACTTTAATTGAAGTACACATGGATAGCTTTTCTTATTAAAAACTGTGAAGAATGCTAAGTTGCAAATATATTACTTAATGTGAAAGCATATTTGAAACACTGAAGAATTAACATTCATAGGTCAAATATTGTAACCAAGTGAACAGCTCTTTCTTGTGCAGAAACACAAATTAAAACACAAATTTAAAAGTTCATGATTAATTAGAATCCACTGATTCTTATACTAAATTAATCACAAATAATTTTATTTTTTGGTCATGATAAAAATAAGTTTCTAAACACTTGGAAATTTCTATAAACAAACAATAAAATTGGAATATTTTACTCTTACCTCACTAGAGTATTCATTGCTTTCTTCCATTTCTCAGCATGAGATTATTCTCTGGACCAGGTTCAAGGTCCATGAGAGTTAATCTGCATCACATCATTGCCAAATGTGGCTTAAAAGTTGAAATGCTATGATGTAATGACTGCTGCCAGGGAAATAATCAAGTTGCTGAGAAAATAATTTGGGGATAGAACTGGAAATCTTTGATTTACAGAACCAGAGCACTATAGTATGTTGATATTTTAGGGTTGTATATGGACATTTGTTTTTCAAAATTCCTATCAACTCTTCCAAAATGGTCTCAATCCTTCAATTATCAAAACACACATTTTATTAGTATGATTATTTCTTATTCAATAAGACTTCTACTTCATTTTCTTTAGATTTTTATTAGATATTTTCTTCATTTACATTTCAAATGCTATCCCGAAAGTCCTCTATACCCTTCCCCAACCCTGCTCCCCTACCCACTCATTCTCACTTCTTGGCCCTGGGGCTCCCCTGTACTGGGGTATATAAAGTTTGCAAGACCAAGAGGCCTCTCTTCCCAATGATGGCCGACTAGGCCATCTTCTGCTACATATGCAGCTAGAGACAAGAGCTCAGGGGGTACTGGTTAGTTCATACTGTTGTTTCACCTATAGGGTTGCAGACTCCTTCAGCTCCTTGGGTACTTTCTTTAGCTCTTCCATTGGGGGCCCTGTGTTCCATCCAATAGATGACTATGAGCATCCACTTCTGTATTTGCCAGGCACTGTCAGCAAAATCAGGGTTGTTTTGATTTGCATTTCCCTGATGATTAAGGATGTTGAACATTTTTAAAGGTGTTTCTCAGCCATTCAGTATTCTTCAGCTAAGAATTCTTTGTTTCGCTCTGTACCCCATTTTTAATGTAGTTATTTGAATTTCTGGAGTACAGCTTCTTGAGCTGTTTGGATATTTTGGATATTAGTCCCCTATCAGATTTAGGTTTGGTAAAAATCCTTTCCAATATGTTGGTGNAGGATGTTGAACATTTTTAAAGGTGTTTCTCAGCCATTCAGTATTCTTCAGCTAAGAATTCTTTGTTTCGCTCTGTACCCCATTTTTAATGTAGTTATTTGAATTTCTGGAGTACAGCTTCTTGAGCTGTTTGGATATTTTGGATATTAGTCCCCTATCAGATTTAGGTTTGGTAAAAATCCTTTCCAATATGTTGGTGGCCTTTTTGTCTTATTGACAGTGTCTTTTGCCTTACAGAAGCTTTGCAATTTTATGAGGTCCCATTTGTCCATTCTTGATCTTACAGCACAAGCCATTGCTGTTCTGTTCAGGAATTTTTCCCCTGCACCCATATCTTCGAGGCTTTCCCCCACTTTTTCCTCTATAAGTTTCAGTGTCTCTCATTTTTTTTTGTGGAGTTCCTTGATCCACTTAGACTTGAGCTTTGTACAAGGAGATAAGAATGATCAATTCACATTCTTCTATATAATAACTGCCAGTTGTGCCAGCACCATTTGTTGAAAATGCTGTCTTTTTTCCACTGGATGGTTTTAGCTCCCTTGTCAAAGATCAAGTGATCCACTTCCTTTTTACGTATACCTTTGCACACTGAAAAGTCAGAAATTGGGGGATCCCTATGACATGCCAGAGACCTAGGACAGTGGGGGCAGGCCCCATAGTGTGTATGGTGCTGACTCTAGCTGAGATTCCCAGAAATGATGGATATGGATATGATGTGGCTACTTCCTATAGCCAGGCAGGACTCTAAGTGGAGGGATAAAGACAGCAACCCACCCACAAAACATTCGACAAAAAATTTTGCCTGTCTACAAGATGTGCAGGGACAAAGATAGAGCAGAGATAGAGGGAATGGCCAACTAACGACTGCCCCAAATTGAGACCTATTTCATGTGCACAAACTAATCCCTGACACTACTAATGATACTCTGTTATGCTCGTGGACAGCAGTCTAGGATAATTGTCCTCTAAGAGGCTCTACCCCACAGATGACTGAAACAGATGCAGAGACCCACAGCCAAACTAGATGGAGCCTGGGGAGTCTTAATGGAAGAGTTGGGGGAAGGATTGAGGGACCAAAGAGGACAAGAGGAAGAACAACAGAGTCAACTAACTGTACTCTGGGGAGCTCCCAGAGACTGAACCACCAACCAAAGAGTAAGCATGGGCTGGACCTAGACACCCCCCATATATATAGCAGCTGTGTAGCTTGGTCTTCATGTGAGTCCCCCAACAATTGAGCAGGGGCTGTCCTTGACTCTGTTGCCTGCTTGTGGATCTTCTTTCCCCAACTGGGTTGCCTTGTCTGGACTCAGTGGGAGAGGATGTGCTTAGCCCTGTCGTGATGTCTGTAGGGGTTGAGGTTAGGGGATGGGGGTGGTACTTAGGGGGGGCTTCCTTCCCTTTATCAGAGGAGAAGGGGAGCATCTGTGTGAGTGTGTACTGGGATGAAAGGTGGGGTTGATATTGGAATGTAAAGCAAATAAATACATGTTTAAAACTTGAAAATAATTAATCATACCAAACAAAACTCACTTCTTATCATTGGAAAGCCACTAAAATAGGTATATGCCATTTGAAATCCAGTAAAGATATTACCTAGAAGGCCAGAGTTAGGTGGTTTATGTTTGAGAACTTCAATACTGAAATCATTTTTAAAAAATTAGTTTCTTCTGTTTGAATTTGGAATGAATATGCAAGGAGAGGAATAAATAATCTAGTAGTCATGTCTGAACTCTGTAGCTAGAGGCTATTGTTGACTACATCCACATCTGATTCTTGGATGGCTAAACCCAAGATTAGAGAAACCCCAAAATAATTCAAAATGTCTGTCCTCGTTGTTATTAAGGAGCAAGCTAAGTTTCATGAATCATACATTAAGAGAACTTTCAAAATATCACAATAACTCATTTTTGCCATGTGACACAGACAACACAATGATAGTTGATAAAACTTGGAAATAGTCTATTGAGCATTATTACTTTGCTTTTTAGTCTCTTAGATTTCCTTTTGTTTCTTTTCTTTTCAACAATATTTGGTTTTTTTTGTCATTGTGAAAATTCTTAATGCTTCATCAAGATGTCTTTGAGGAAAAGTGAATGTCTTATCACTGACACTCAAAACTTGTAATAATACAAAAAAGTCATTGAAAATTAAGATGGCATTGGAGATCATTGCTCTTACCTGTATTTCAGCTAAAACGACTTTCAATTCATGTTTTATGAATTTTCTGAATCAAATTTTTTTTCTTCACACATTTATAAATGAATTCTGTGCTTCTCATGATAACGGTGATGGTAATTTAAATCAAGAGAATAAATAACTGTCAGTTTTCATGGCAACACCTGCTGAAAATATTTGTGAGGGACCGCAATATATATTACACTACTAAATGTTCATGTATGTTTAAACTTACTGAAAAGCTGACTCTGGGAGTGATGATGCCTCTCT
This sequence comes from Mus minutoides, assembly GCA_902729485.2. Lineage (NCBI taxonomy): Eukaryota > Metazoa > Chordata > Mammalia > Rodentia > Muridae > Mus > Mus minutoides. The sequence goes on from LR755127.1 coordinate 5,891,416, forward strand.
TGTCTCAGAATTGGACATATTTATTTCAAGTATCCTCCACAACTCTCTGTCCTAGGGTAAGCTGACCCTCTAACTCTGTGACAGGGAGAAAAGTAACTGCCAAAGTAAAATACTGTGCCCTTGAGAACAGAGAAAAGGTGGATCATTTATAACAGAGGTTCTTATCTTTTTCCCACGCTATAAAAATGCCTACAGTGGAAAAGCCTGAAGCTCAGCCATTGGGAAATTGCTCTGCTTTGCTGAGCTTGGAAAACTCTCCGTCAGAAGCACCAGCATGCCTATTTTAGCCTAGCTTCCTCAATACTTTCTGATGGAATTTTGTAAGCACCCAATCTCACAATGTTATTAGCTGCATTTATGATGTCTAGTATCCCCCACACGAGAAACCTAGAGTACTTTGATTAAGAGATCAAAAAAAAAAAAAATTTAACAAAACAAACCAGACAGCAAGCGGCTCATCTGTCATCATCCATCTGACCACAGCCTCCTCTCCCTCTGCTCCTCCCAGTTCCATGCTCTGGACTTCCTCGCTCCCCCAGATCCACTGCTCCTCTGTTTCCCTGCTGAAAGGAGCAGGCCTCCCAGGGATAGCAACATAACCCTGGTAACCAAGATACAATAAAGACAAGGCACAAACCCTTGTATCAACTTTTGCTTGCTACATGCTTAATGAATTCACTTACTCTAAATTGAAAGAATAGCTACTGTGGATTATTCTCTATATAGAACAGGGTCACACCTTCATCAATTTCTGAAGAAATACATAAATTCACAACAGAAAAAAGTTATTAAATTCTTATACATTAGTTACTGTTTAGTGCACTGCAAATTATTTGAAATTAATGCCTTAAGACATTTATTATCTCACCATTACTATGAGTCTGGAATCTGGCTCACAGATTCTCATAAAGCTGCAATTAAGATGTGTCACTTTAGGCTCAACTAAGGAAGCACGGGTCTACAAGTTCACTCAAATAGCTCAACAACAGAATTCTCTCTTTTTTTTTGTTTTTTTGTTTTTTCTAAAACTTATTTTATTAGATGCCCTATATGCTGTGTGTATACAAGTCTTTCAACATTTGAGTTATTTCTATTTGCCTAATACCTATTTTATTTCCATAATTTAATTTTGATTCACGTTAAATCCCAATCGCAGTTCCCCTCCCTCCTCTCCTCCTAGTCCTACTCTGCTCTTGCAAATCTCTTCCCTCATTACCCCCTCCCATTCTCCTCAGGACAGGGAAGTCCCTGGATCCCAGGGACATCTAGTACCAGTAGGACTAAGCAATTCATTTCCTACTGAGGCTCAACCAGGAAGTCCAGGAATGACAGGGAACAGGGTCAGAGACAGCCCCTACTCCAATCGTTAGGGGATCCACATGAAGACCAAGCTTACGCATCTGCTGCTCTTTGGTTGGTGGTTCAGTCTCTGTGAGCCCCTATGGGCCCAGGTTAGTTGACTCTGTAGATCTTCTTGTGGTGTCCTTGACTCCTCTGGTCTTCCTTCCTTCCTTCCTTCCTTCCTTCCTTCCTTCCTTCCTTCCTTCCTTTCTTTCTTTCTTTCTTTCTTTCTTTCTTTCTTTCTTTCTTTCTTTCTCTCTCTCTCTCTCTCTCTCTTTCTTTCTTTCTTTCTTTCTTTCTTTCTTTCTTTCTTTCTTTCTTTCTTTCTCTTTCTTTCTCTCTCTATGCTACATTGATGGAACTTTATTTTTTATTGGTTATTTTATTTATTTACATTTCAAATGTTATCCCCTTTTCTGGTTTCTTCTCTGGAAACCCCCATCTCATCCTCCTTCCTTCTGCTTCTATGAAGGTGCTGAGGAATACCAAATGACTAAGAAGCACCCTCCAGTTTTTCTCATGCTACTGGATGAAGCTTCTCAGGAGACAGCTATGCTAGGCTCCTATCTGCAAGCATAGCAAAGTATCATTAATAGTGTAAGGGAATGGCTTTCATGCATGTGATGGATCTCATGTTGGCCCAGTCATTGGATGGCTGTTCCCTCAGTCTCTGCTCTATCTTTATCCCTGCACACCTTTTAAGCAGGACAAATTTTGGGTTGAAGGAATTGTGGGTAGGTTGATGTCCCCTTCTTTACATTGGAACTCCTGCCTAGCTACAGGAGGTATCCACTTCAGCCTCTATATCCCCCACATCTAGGGATCTCAGCTAGGGTCATCCCCATAGTGTTCTGTAGTGTCTGGATACCCTCATCCCAGGTATCCAGAGATGCTCCCCACCGATTTCCATTCTCACTCTCAGCCCTCTCCAGCCCCCATCTCCCTATCCCCCATCCCCATCCCCATATTCCCTCTTCAGCCCCTCTCCCACTCAGTTCCCTCTCTCCATCTACTTCTGATGACTATTTTGTTTCCCCTTCTGAGTGAGATTCACACATCCTCCCTTAGGCCCTCCTCTCTCAGCTCCATGCCTATGACTATTCTTGGTTGTCAATTTGACTACATAAGGAAATTAACTAAAACTAAAGCACCTATCTAGGTACACCTTTATATTGATTCAATCAATCATTTGGGGTCAGAAAATAACCCTAAATCTGGGTCACATCCTCTGGTGGCAGCCTATATAAAAGGGCATGGAAGGATGCTTTTGCATTTTCCCTCATGCCATCACTCTGGCTAGCAATGTTCATCTATATTGTTGCTGATACATTTCTTCACCAGTATTAGAGTGTATTTCTTCAGGAGTCCAGTGTATACTGAGAACCTCATGAACTGAAACAGTATTGGATTTTTTTTTTTTTTTTTTTTACATTTTATCATCAGGAGACCATAGCCTGTAAGCCATTCTAGTAAATTCACCATAAGTAATTTATTCTATAAGTTCTGTTCCCCTAGAGAATCCTAACTAGTATACTAAGCAAACCTTCTCAATAGAGCATCTGGAATGTGGTAGCAATCTTCCCTCAAAGCAAACAAGCAAGAAAATGAAAAAAACCTGCAATGACAAAAATCTATGGTCTTTGTTAGTTATGACAACCCATTCTCTTCCTATATTATATTTATAAGAAGCAAATCATTTAGCCTTATTGTAAGAACTCCTCTCTAATATTTTCCGATATCTATACGTCTCCGTCTCTACTTACCGTTGGTAATTCAACAAAGGTTAACAAACAGAATTACCTTTCCGTTAGATAATAAAACTTAATATGAAAGTGAGAATATTGAACTACATTTTATAAAGAAAAGTAGACTAATCCGAATATCTCTCACTGACTTTAACATTATTATTTGTTCTTTCAGAGCTGTGGCCACCTTGCATGATTTAGAGCTAGGAGATTTTTTTAGGTCATCAATCATTTTTTAAAAGGAGGCTTCTTTTTGTGACCTTTCAACCATTTAAACTTTATAATACAGCACTGAAGAACTATAAACGTGTGAGGAGTCATAATACTTTTTTAATATATTTATAATGTTATTACTCTGTGATTTGTGTATCTGTTAGAATAGATAGCTTTTCCAATTTTATGTTTAAATTCTTATTGAAGAGTCCTTTTGAAGCCTCAAGTAGCACTACTGCTCAGACATTAAAAAACAGACAGAAATAATGATAATAATAATAATAATAATAATAATAATAATAATAATAATAAAACAATAAACAAAGACACTTTAATGTATCTTTAAAAATAGTTGGAAATAACAACCACAGTCCCAATAAGGTTAGAAAAGAAAGGTGCTGGTATATTTATGAGATAAAGTAAAAGTTTAAAAAATAGTAAATATAATTATTAATATTAAAATGTAAAATATTAATAATTTATAAATGGGCATGGGAAAATAAGTAGAAAGTATGAGAGAAAAAGTATAGGGGATAAGGTATGCTAAATAAGAATAAGAAAAATCAAAATAAAATGAATTAGGAGAAAACAAAAGAAAGAAAAAGAAAGGACAAATAAGAATGAAAAAAGAAAGAAAGGAAAAGAAAGAAAGAGAGAGAAAGAGAGAAAGAAAGAAAGAAAGAAAGAAAGAAAGGAAGAAAGAAAGGAAGAAAGAAAGAAAGAAAGAAAGAAAGAAAGAAAGAAAGAAAGAAAGAAAGAAAAGGCCAGTCAATGTTTTTCTCTTACTGAAGGGGAGGGAAGATAGCGATGTTTCAATTTGTTACCTAGGTCTATAATTTTTTAGCTTGATTATCTGTCTGAAAGATAAGCATGTTAGACCAGACAAGATTATCTGCAGACATGCAGACACGGTCTTAAACTGCCTTCCTTTACAGGCATGCTACTATAGTCACTACTAGTTTGAATTCCTGCCAGTGGTCTCCAAATGCAGGCATGGCAACATTCAACTATAGAAGCCATCCTTAAGCTGCTTCTACCAGTTGAAGCCACAGACTACCTGGTCAGATGCTCCCTAAAATTAGGGGCACTCTACCAGTTCAAGGTAATTTCCCATGTCCACATCTGAACTGGTAGAGTGAATTCAGTTGAATTAAGTGTCTTTAGGACTCTGAGGAAGGACAGCAAAACAAAGCCTTATGCAATGGAGGGCAAGTTGGGTTGATCATTTGTGCCCTAACCACAGTGGCCTTTGTCATAGACCTCTACTTATATTTATTTACACTTACATTGTCTCATTCTTATTCCTAGAGAACAGAAAAAAGTTCCCAAATATTGCCCTCTTGAACTTATATCTTCAGTGAGTCTAGAAATTCCCAACATATAGTCCTGAGTTTTTTAGTTTGTATCCAAGTTACAAATAATTTTCTGGGGCCTATGGTACTTATCAAGGTGACCTGTTGCTTTGCTCAGGAAGAGGGAAGGAATTTGAAGATATAGACATGCTGGACTTATCTTCCTTTTATTCAAAATGACTGATTGTAAGAACATTTTAAAGATGGTTCCTCGTAAACAAATGTGGTTAATATCCTCAGTGAGTCTCCATTGGTAAGAACTGACTTTTTGTTTGGAAGTAGATGTCAGTTGGAGATCGTTTCTTAGTTAGGACTAGGAGCTTCTACTTCCCCTCTCTCAGCACTGGGATCCTTTCAGAGTTAAACCTGTGCAGACTTTGTGTATGCTGCCACAGTCTCTGTGACTATGTTCATATGTGCATCAGAGCTGCCCTGTAAGATTGGAAAAAGGGGAAGAGAGGCTTCTCAGCATTTGCTCATGCTCAAAGATGGAAGACTTCTGGCCTAATACTTTTCTCAAGGTACCAGTAGAGGTTTTCCATCTTCTCTCTCTCTCTCTCTCTCTCTCTCTCTCTCTCTCTTTCTTTCTTTCTTTCTTTCTTTCTTTCTTTCCTTCTTTCATTTTATTTTAACCAAAAAACCTAACCAGGGAGATTTTTCTATGTTCACACACTGCCTAGTACCCAATGTTTATATGAATTGTTTCTTTTACTAATCTAAAGTTCTTCTCTGTCTACTGCTTGCTGTGATTTTCCAGGCTTCCCAACTCTCCTTGCAGCCATGCATCTTATTATTTGTTTCCAGATGGAAGTGATACCAGAAAGTACTAGCTATTTCTAATATGCCCCCGAATTGTGGCTCTGGGCAAGGCCATCCTGGATGCAGATGAGTACACGGGAAGCATTGGGAAACGTCTACAGTTCATTGCCCCCCCCCCCCCCCCGCTGCGGTCTCTTGTAAGACGTCACAGAACAAGGTTCTGGTGACCCTAGCTGTGTTCAGTCCTTAGTTCATTCGCCTGACCACCGGCGTACCCAGCAGACGCACCCCGTCCAGTGCCAGGTAAGGTGACCAATGACAATGCACAGGCAAGAGGTATCCAGCTTCAATATGACCCGCCTGTCCCTGGCTCTGGCTTTTTCCTTTCCCCCAGCTGTCAATGAGCAGCCCCACTCTGCGCTGGACAACACCCACCAACAGACAGAGTTAGGAAGGGAAAGTACTACCCCTGGAACTCTGCCCTGCCCATACCCAGAACTGACCCCGGAGCAGAAGAAGGAGCTGTCTGACATCGCTCACCGAATTGTGGCTCCGGGCAAGGGCATCCTGGCTGCAGATGAGTCCACTGGAAGCATGGGCAAGCGCCTGCAGTCCATTGGCACCGGGAACACCAAGGAGAACAGGCACTTCTACCGCCAGTTGCTGCTGACTGCTGATGACCGCGTGAATTCCTGCATTGGGGGAGTGATCCTCTTCCATGAGACACTGTACGAGAAGGCAGATGATGGACGTCCTTTCCCCCAAGTTATCAAGTCTAAGGGTAGTGTTGTGGGCATTAAGGTAGATAAGGGTGTGGTGCCCCTGGCAGGAACCACTGGTGAAACTACTACCCAAGGGCTAGATGGGCTGTCTGAACGCTGTGCCCAGTATAAAAAGGATGGAGCTGACTTTGCCAAGTGGCGCTGTGTGTTAAAGATTGGGAAACATACTCCCTCAGCCCTTGCCATCATGGAGAATGCCAATGTTCTGGCCCGTTATGCCAGCATTTGCCAGCAGAATGGCATTGTACCCATTGTGGAGCCTGAAATTCTCCCTGATGGGGACCATGACTTAAAGTGTTGCCAGTATGTAACTGAGAAGGTCTTGGCAGCTGTCTACAAGGCTCTGAGCGACCACCATGTCTATCTGGAAGGCACATTGCTGAAGCCCAACATGGTCACCCCTGGTCATGCTTGCACCCAAAAATTTTCCAATGAGGAAATCGCCGTGGCAACAGTCACAGCACTTCGTCGCACAGTGCCCCCTGCTGTCCCTGGGATCACTTTCTTGTCTGGAGGGCAGAGTGAGGAAGAGGCATCTATCAACCTCAATGCTATCAACAAGTGTCCCCTGCTGAAGCCATGGGTCTTGACTTTCTCTTATGGCCGAGCCCTGCAGGCCTCTGCTCTAAAGGCCTGGGGTGGGAAGGAGGAGAACATGAAGGCAGCCCAGGAGGAGTACATCAAGAGAGCCCTGGCCAACAGTCTCGCTTGTCAAGGAAAGTATACCCCAAGTGGCCAGTCTGGAGCCGCAGCCAGTGAATCTCTCTTCATCTCTAACCATACCTACTAAGCAGAACTGATCTAAGGCTGCTCCTTCAACACTCCAGGCCCCTGCCTACCCACTTGCTATTGAAGAGGGGCTAAGTCTGCCAATCCTTCCAGCCCACTGCCAATAAACAACTATTTAAGGGGAAAAAGAATGTGAATGTAGAGAATTGTGCAAACAACAATTAATGAAAATAAAGTCCATAAATTTGAAAGGAAGCAAGCAGGGGCTTATGGAAGGATTTGAAGGGAGAACAGGGAAGGGAGAAATGTGATTATACTATAATCTCAAAAAATACAAAATAATAAAAAAGCAAGAATTAGTTTCAACTGAAATAATACTTATGCCATCATTTTCACCTCAAACCATTTATCTACTTGCCCTTATTCTCCTACTTGCTAAAAAGCTGAAGAGTCTGTCATTGCCTATTAAGAGCACAACAGTACTATCCTTCTGTTTATCCTAGCATAAGTGACAGTCTCCTAGAAAAGGAGATTTACATCTGAAACAAGGATTCATAAAGACAAGCCAAGGAAATTAAAAACAAGATGAAGGACTTGGGTTATCAGTCATATTTGTCAGTACTTGTTTCTGGAGTAGTGAATTAAAGCAATTCTCCATGTTGAAAAATAAAATGACGATCAACAGTCTGATTTTGGCTCATTTTATTTTGTTCATCTGAAAGCCAATAAAAAGTCATGATCATGGGATGACAAGAATAAGATAAAACAAGAATTCATTATTGTATGACTAATGCATACCAGAGACTTATATATTATTATCAAGATAGCTTTGTGGATTAGGAACAGGTAATCTTGCAGAGCTCAGTAACTTAATTAAGGACACACACAAATAGATTGAGTATATAAACCAATGTATATTTCTACCTCTGCTAATATCGCTTGAATATTATCAACCAACCCATGTGATTTTAAAAACACTATGGGGAAAAACTGTAGTTGTGGAACTGGAGAGGTGGGTAAGAATTTAAGAGTGCCCTTGGTCCTGTGAAGGTTCTATGCCACAGTATAGGAGAATGCCAGGACCAGAAATGGGAGTGGGTGGGTTGGGGAGCAGGGGAAGAGGGGAGGGGATATGGGATTTTCAGAGGGAAAACTATGAAAAGGGATAACCTTTTAAATGTAAATAAAGAAAATATCTAACAAAACATGAAAAAAATTCACAAAACAAACAAGCAAAGAAACAAAAAAAGAGTGCTTCCTGCTCTTCCAGAAAGCCCAAGTTCATAACACTCACAACATGTGGTTCATAGCTACCTATAATACCAGTTCTAGGGGACTCAATACCCTCTTGTAGCCTCCAAGGGCACCTACTCATATATAACATACACTCATACAGATACACACTTGTAATATAAAAAAATAAATTAAAACTCTTAAAATATAGTTATGTTAGTTTTCCATTTCTGTGTCAAAATACTTGAGATTAAAAAGAGGAACCATTTAACTGGCTTATGACTTCAGAGTGTTAATTCCAGTTTGGTTGCTTCTGTTTGTGTAGTTAGATAGTATATTGGGACAGAAAGGTATGGTGGAAAAAGCTGCTCACTCCTGGTGGCCAGGCAGTGGGAAGTGAGAGTCTAGGGATATAATATTAAAGTTCACTTGACTCAGGACACTATGTAAAGCTGTTCCCCTCACTACCAACATCTTCCAACATCACTTATTAATAACCCATTCTGCTACCAATCCACTAATGAGTTAATTCATTAGTGAAGTTAGCACACTTGTGACCCTATGAATTTCAATAGTAACAGGGAGCAACCTTTCAAAATCTGACCCCTTTAGGGAGTAGTTCATGTCCTAATCACAACAGAGTATCTATTGGAAGAAGACTTAAAACTAAAATTAGTACACAAATGCTATTAAAGGTCATTTGCCAAGTGACTATTTTACTAAATTAATAATTTACCAGAGTTAGCAATTCACCAGAACCTAAAGTTTGTGTTTAAAAACTATAAAAACTTTTAAAAAACTATGAATGTACTTATGTATACATACATTAATATACATCCATTTGAGAATATGCTTAGGGTTTCTAGATATTTTTCATAATTATATCTCATGAATATTAAAAATGGTTAGATTTTAAAAGGTTATGTTTATCTATGTCCCTTAGGCTTTGATTTAACATTTCTTAAAAATATTACTAAGAATAGTATAGTTGTAGTATATATTAATTGGATATACTCGAAACTGTTCCTTAAGACATACTTTTGGCATCAATGGAACTATAAAATCTTACAAAGTGATCATGCAAGTTTTAAGTTTTAATGTGTTTAGAAACCACCCAGAATAGTCACATGAACCTTAGTCTGCAGCACTTAAGATCTTGTTAACGTGTAGATTCTATTATATAAACTTTTTTCAATTTTTTGGGTTTTTTGTATGATTTGGATTCAGAAAATTTGTATGATCATTAAAAAGAAAAAGACTAGAGTGTCTTACATGGAATCCCAGCCATTTTAAGTAGAGCTATATACCATAACCATAGTGTCACATAGAATGACTTGAACTGGTTATATGTTTAGTTCAAATTGCCATAATGTACACATTTATTTCCTATTCAATGATTGTATGTGAAACCAGTTCAAAGACATAAACTTTAAATAATAACTTGTCTGGAAGGATCTCAATTTGTTATAAAATAAAGAATGGACTTATGATCAGTACCCAGGTTTTAATGTATTTGGAATGTATGTCTTAGTCTAATTTAAATGCAAGAATTATGCGAATTTAGCATATGGCTCTACATGTAAGTAATCAAAAGAACAGGAAGAATTAGAAGCATATACATCACTTAGATTCCTGTATAAGGGCATATTCAGGAAGAATAAAGAAGGAAATTTATGTAAGGTCAGGAAATGAGAAAAACCATCATGTATGATTTAAATTCAGAAATTTAGCAAACATTTTAAAAGAAAACACTGGAATGCCATTACTCTATTTTAAACCCTAGAACATCTACAGGGAGTTAAAAACTTTATATAGTTATTCATATTTTGTTATTTGGGGAAGTAACTTAAATATTTGAGTTACTTGAAGCTCCTCCAGTGTTTCAGAGATAGTGGCAAGGTTGATGCCTATTGCACTCAACAAGACCTAGAATTCAGCTGGATTAGTGATATATTTAACTGAACACTTAAAATAAATGAAAACCACTTTTCTCCAAGCAAAATTAAATACTATCAGCATAATTTAATATTTTTAGCTGTAGATGATGATATGCATTTTCTTTCTGATAGCAACAGTAAATTTTATCAACATAAATCACGTAAAAATTGTAATGTATATCTCTATCCTACTTTCTGAAATCTCTAACATGAACATATTTAATCAAATGAAATAAAAACAGGTACTTCAAGTTGTCATGAGTTGCTAAAGCTCCATTATTATGCAATAACTCTAAGCATTCATGTTTCTAACTGCTAAAAAATGTATGAACATATTTTATGCTGAGAGCTCAGGCAGACTTAGTACGGCAGATGGTCTTGCTGCTTTTCTCAAACTGTTTAGATTAGTGACAAAATAATAAAGTATCTTTTTGCTTTTCTCTCATTATCCAAATCTGCATCTGTTTAAAGATTAGTTATATTAATACCTAAGGGAAATCTTACTTATACAGAATGTCTAAAACAAAGGTCAATGTAATTGAGAGGGTGAAATGTGTCACATATGTGTGATTCTAATTTGGTTAATGGTATATCAACTTACTGAAAGCTACTTTTACATAAATCCATACTATTCACAATGTGGTCTGATAGAAAATCACTAACTTGGAGCTTGTTAGAAATGCACAATCTGAAGTTTTATAGGGAAATGAAGGTACAGAATCTGCATTTTAACAAGATCTTAAATGGTACACATTAAGGTTCATGTGACTATACTTGGTGGTTTCTAGTCACATTAAAACTTGCAGGATCACTTTATGAGATTTTATAGTTCCATTGATGCCATAAGGATACCTGAAGAAAGTCTTGAGTGTATCCAATTAATATATACTACAATTATACTCTTCTTAGCAACATTTATATATATATATATATATATATATATATATATATATATATATATATATATACATATATATATACATGTACATGCACATTACATGTATATGTATATGTATATGTATATGTATATGTATATGTATATGTATATGTATATGTATATGTATATGATGTATATGTATATGTATATGTATATATACACACAGAAGATATAAAAGACACCCCAGGAGAGTAAACATGAAAGCACTCATGTGAATAATTAATTTGTATTTTCCCAATGTGACATTTGACCTAATATACTAATAAATTTAACTGATACACACATGGTTTGGGGTATCTAAGAGAATCTAACGGAGCATTTTCTCTCTGTGCATGTGCTGGTTTTTATAAATGACAGGCAAGTGCTCTACTACTGAGTTACATCTCTTGATCTCAAAAAAAATTATCTTAATTCAGAGCCTAAAAAACCTAAATATCTAGTTAAAAGGAAATAATACAAGATCAAAAATAGGAAAATAAAGTCAGAGAAAACATTCAATAACAGATAAGTAGGAAGAATAAAGTCCTAAACCAAGATTATGGCTATGTCTAACTCTGTTAAATGCTGGTAATCACATAGAACGAATTTTGTGTTGGAACACTTACTTGTTATCTCTTTGATTTTTCTGAAAAGGTTTATAACATGCTATGATTGAGAAAGATAATGTCATTGGGAAAAAGAAATCAGGTGAAAAGGAGTAAAGCCAAAAAGCACTTTTAAAATAAAACTTTGTTTTTATTATTTTGTGTGTATTTGTGTTTTGCCTGTTTGCATGTCTGTGAACCATGTGCATGCAATGAGCATGCAGGCCAGGAAAGGTAGCAGATCTCCTGGCAATGGAGGTAATGATTGTGAGCTGCCTCATGGTGCTGGGAACCTGGGTTCTCTGGAAGAGTAGCCAGTGCTCTTAACTATGAGTCATTTCTCTAGCTACTCCTCCGCTCAAAGTACTTTTGGAAAAGACATACTCAAGAGAGTAAAGTGACACTTAAAATTAGTGAACAGAATATAAAGCAAAAATATATTAAGATTGCTTCATTAAATTTGATTTCATTGATTTTTTCAGTTATAAATGTTAATCAAGAGTTTATTTTGAGTTTTCATCAATATAGAGAAAAGATAGAAAAGAAATAATCAATGGAATAGAGGTGAGTTCTCAAAATTATGAAAGTCAGTATTATTTTATGATACTTTGTAAAATTCTATCTACTACTTTGAAGTATAAGTTATATATAATGTACTAATCATAAGTATGTCTTTCAAAAAGCATAACATTCCTAAATTGTAGTAGAAAGAAAAAATAAATAGATCATGTTTTATAACACCCATGTCTTAATATGGTTAAAATATTTAATGTCTTTCAAGAATATGTTTTAATATATATAACAAGTAAGTCCATGGGTAATTTACAACATATTACAATAATTGTTTAGGTGTGATAGCAGTTTGATACTTAATGTCAACACCATACACCAATGTGTATCCATTATTCAAACCATTATGGATATGGGTAGCTGCAGACTGACACAGATGTGCTTATCTCTTATTCAAACACACATGCAACATTTGTTTTGAGATGTGACTTTCCTGAAAAGTAAACTCTTGAAGAATTTACAAAAAGGATTATGAATCAAAATATTATATCCTTTGCTTTTTGTATAGAAGTTATATTTCTAGAAAATTCAGTACAATGTGGCCTTAGTAAAAAAGTGGCCTTACAAAGGCTACTTCTCTGGTATAAAGTAAGTTTCTAAGTGTAAATAATTTTAAGTAGGATTTTTTCTGCATGACTGTGGGTCAAGAAATTAAAGGTCGTGATATACAAGACACTTTTTGTATGTCAGTGTCCTGTTTGTTGTAGGATATCATATTTCCCATCAACAAGTGCAAGTATCATGGCAAAATCACTGTGAAAATTATGCTCTCTCAAGTTTTGAAAGTTATTCTTAGGGGCTACTCCAATTAGTGTTGTACATCAACCATAGATAATGGGAATTCATATTGCTTGTGATACTTCCAAAGCAAATATTCTCTACATCTATTAAAGGGTAGAACCCAGGCTAGGAGCTGCTTTTCATTAAAGGTATGGAGATGCTGGATAGGGAGGTCATGGATCATCTAGGAGCTTAAGAATCTTAGCTGTCAGTTCTATTTTTTTGTTTGTTTTAGATATTTTCTTTATTTACATTTCAAATGTTATCCCATTTCCTATATTCCTGTCTGGAAATCCCCTATCCCCTCCCTTCTCCCCCTGATCCCCAACCCACCCACTCCTGATTACTGGCCCTGGCAGTGCCCTATATTGGGGCATAAAATCTTCACAAAACCAGGGGCATTTCCTCCCATTGATGGTGGACTGGGCCATCCTCTGATACATATGCAGCTAGAGGCACAAGTCCAACCATGAGTTTTCTTTGATTGGTGGTTTAGTCCCATGGAGTTCTGGAGGTAGTGGTTAGTTCATATTGTTGTCTATGTTTTTTTGGGGGGAATTGAGTCCATTGATATTAAGATATATTAAGGAAAATTAATTGTTGCTTCATGTTTATTTTTGTTGTTAGATTTGTGATTCTATTCATAAGGTTATCTTCTTTTAGGTTTGTTGAAAGTTTACTTTCTTGCTTTTTCTAGGGCTTAATTTCTGTCCTTGTGTTGGAGTTTTCCCTTTATTATCCTTTGAAGGGCTGGATTCATGGAAAGATATTATGTAAATCTGATTTTGTTTTGGAACACTTTGGTTTCCCCATCTATGATAATTGATAGTTTTGCTGGGTATAGTAGCCTGGGCTGGCATTTGTGTTTTCTTAGGGTCTGTATGACATCTGTCCAGGATCTTTTGGCTTTCATAGTCTCTGGTGCAAAGTCTGGTATAATTCTAATAGGTCTACCTTTATATGTTACTTGACCTTTTTTCCCTTACTGCTTTTAATATTCTATCTTTGTTTAGTGCATTTGGTGTTTTGATTATTATGTGTTGAGTGAAATTTCGTTTCTGGTCCAGTCTATTTGGAGTTCTGTAGGCTTCTTGTATGTTCATGGGTATCTCTTTCTTTAGGTTGGGGAAGTTTTCTTCTATAATATTGTTGAAGATATTTACTGGCCCTTTTAGTGGAAATCTTTATTTTCATCTATACCTATTATCCTCAGGTTTGGTCTTTTCATTGTGTCCCGGATTTCCTGGATATTTTGAGTTAGGATCTTTTTGCATTTTGCATTTTCTTTGATTGTTGTTTCCATGTTTTCTATGGAATCTTCTGCACCAGAGATTTTCTCTTCCATCTCTTGTATTCTATTGCTGATGCTTGCATCTATGGCTCCTGATTTTTTTCCCTAGGATTTCTATCTTTGGAGTTCTCTCCCTTTGTGATTTCTTTATTGTTTCTACTTCTGTTTTTAGATCTTGGATAGTTTTGTTCAATTCTTTTGCCTGTTTGTTTGTGTTTTCCTGAAATTCTTTCAGAAATTTTTGTGTTTCCTCTTTAAGGGCTTCTACCTGTTTACCTGTGTTCTACTGAATTTCTTTAAGGGAGTTACTTATTCATTTTTTTAAAGTCTTTTTTCAATTTTTTAATTAGTTATTTTCTTCATTTACATTTCAAATGCTATCCCAAAAGTCCCCTATACCCTCCCCCCACCCTGTTACCCTACCCACCCACTCCTACTTTTTGGCGCTGGCATTCCCCTCTTCTGGGGCATATAAAGTTTGCAAGACCAAGGGGCCTCTCTTCCCAATGATGGCCGACGAGGCCATCTTCTGCTACATATGTAGCTAGAGACACGAGCTCTGGGGGTACTGGTTAGTTCATATTGTTGTTCCACCTATAAGGTTGCAGACCTAAGGGAGTTATTAATGTTATTCTTAAAATCTTCTATCTGCATCTTGAGATATCATTTTAAATCTGAATCTTGCTTTTCTGGTGTGTTGGGATACCCAGAACTTGCTCTGGTGGGAGTACTGGGTTCTGATGATGCCAAGTAGTCTCGGTTTCTGTTGGTAAGGTTCTTGAGTTTTCTTTCACTATCTTGTAATCTCTGGTGTTAGATGTTCTTGCTGCCTCTGGCTGCAGCTTGTATCTTCTTTGAGTCTGTAAGCCTGTGTCAGCACTCCTGGCAGACCAGCTCTCTCCTGGCAAAACCAGTGCACAGAGGGCTGTGGAACAGCCCCACCTCCTGGTTACAGATTTAGGCCTGTAGGACCCTTCCTAGCTATTCTGTTGCTTCTGTATCCTGTGCACTCCTGAGTGGACCCACCTCAGTGAGATACAGGAGAGAAAATGGTGATCTCACCTGAGCCCTGGGGTTGGAGCACTCCCTGGAGGCAAGCTCTTCTCAGGCAGGGAAGGTGCATGGAGGATTGAGGATCAGCTCCACCTCCTGGATACTGATGTAGGCCCTTAGGACCCTGTCCCAGATGTTCTGCTGCTTTTGCAGCCTGTGCTCTCTTGAGTGGACCTGCCTTAGAGTCCCCAGAGAGAAAATGGTGATCTCACCTGAGTCCAGGGGTCAGAGCACTCCCTGGAAGAGTCGCTTGAGGAGATGTTTACCAACATTATTCTGGGGTTCAGACCTCTCTGATTTTAAGAGTTTCCCTTTATACAATGCAACATTTACTTTTTCATGGGACTGTTATACAGTAAGGCCACCTGCTCTTTTGTTAAAAATCAACACAAGAAAAACTGGTTCTCAGATACATAGACTACGTACCCATCTCATGATCAAGCATCCAAGTCTACTTACTAAGTCTCTATGTCAGAACATTTTCTCTCACTTTATACCTTTAAAGCATTCAAATGTCATCACAAGCCATTTGATGAGACTCTCTGGTTCTACTTAGGGATAAATAATGGAAATCATTGGAACGTAGAGCACAATTCTGGCATTTTCCCTTTCCAACAAGAAGGTGAAAGTATAAAATGCCTTTGGCTTGTCTCAGGGAAGTGCTAATTCCATTTACATTTTTTTCTTAATACTAGCAAGCATACATGGTAAGTGAACTTAGATATTTATAACTGTTCTTTTTCTCACTGCCCTTGCCATGAATTCTAAACATGCTCCCAATCCAACTGATGTTATATGGTTTGCTCTGGTGAAAGAACTGTGATCAAAATTCTGATTATGAGAATTTTAAATTATAAGCCTGTCAAAAACCACAAAAAGTTTCAACTGATATTCTTGAAGACACACTCTCTGTTGTACAGATATTGGACTCAGAATGAAGAGATGTCCGAAGTAGATATGTTGGGAACTGTAGCCAGAAGCTACATCAGGCAAGCCCCATCTACTTAATTTGACAATTATGCATTTAAATCTAAGAGAAAAAAATGTATCTTTAAGTCACTGAAAATTGATGGGTAAGAGTTTAGAGAGGCCGTTGTTATGTGTTGTTAATATAGAGCCTATAGAATATATATATATATATATATATATATATATATATATATATATATATATATATATATATATAATATAGAGAGAACATATATACATATTACATATTATAGCATATCTATCTATCTGTCTATCTATCTATCTATCTATCTATCTATCTATCTATCTATCTATCTATCTATCTGCTGTATTAAACTGAATATCAAATATTAGGAAATAAAACACTACAAATCAAGTTTTTATTAATAACTAGGTGTACTCCTTAGAAAAGGGGTTCTGACATTGAGACCAGTAAGGATGATTAGGAATGGAATAGGATGAGAACCCGAGTGATATGAGGTGCTGAGAACCATGGAGANTATTACTAGTTTGATTTTTTTCAAAACAAAAGAATGATATCAAAAACAAACAAAAAACAAAAACAAAAAGCAAGCACCTAATGCGGGGGTAGTTGCCATATATTAATGCTGAGAGATCTGAAATCTAGAAGAATGTTGGGCAAGTTTCCCAAACATTATCAGTTAAGATTTGAAAGAACTGTAAAACTGATGTACTACTCTATCTCTCCCCTCTTTAATATTTATTCTAAAAGTAAAATCACTGAAAAAATAGGAAATAAAACCAATTATAAATAGCAGAAAAAAAAAAGATATTCTATGTGTCTTTAAAAATGAGAAAAAATCTGCAGCAGATAGAAGTAGTTTTTTTTGTATGAATTGTAATGGAGCCCACATTAGAGAGCTGCTTTAAAGTTAATTGGCACTCAGAGGCTTGGTAATGATACCTGAACAGTCATGCTGGAATGAGGCACATCATTTACACAGCTGAAGGGAGTGCGTGGATTGCCAGTTGAAGTCACTATGGAGAACCTTCTTAAATTAAGTCTAATGAAGGAATGGCGTGGAAGTCCATTGACTATACCTTCATCAACATTTTAAATTTTCTAGAGGTATAGAATATTTTCAAAATGGAAAGTACTCTGGGATTTAGCATATAGGTTTCATTTTCTCCAGAAATTGATATATGCAAAGATAGACTTGTTTTGCAGAAACATTCACAGTAGCAGATTTGGTACTACAGTGCAGAATCTTAAACCCATGGCTTTTCATGGTTTTTATTTTTTAACTCATTTTCTTTGTTTTAGATTATAATCATTGTATCAACTTATCTTAAAAATGTTTGTATTCCTTAAATTTCCTACTTAATCATTTTTGTGAAAGTTTTATATTTTGTTAAGGGATTGAGAGTGGGTTTAGACCATTAATTTCTCCACCTTCTAATCTGTCAAAGGATTTGAAAATATTTTATTACTATTATTTGGAGTTTGTAATATTTCAAAAAAAATTTATTTATTTTTTAAAGGAATAAATATTTGAAAACTGTTATTTTTACTTTTTTTCTGAAATGGACATACAGGTGTAAATTTTGTTGGCTTATGTGGCAATTGTGTGCTTGATTTAATTTTTACTTTTACATTTGTACTCCTCCATTTTGACTGGTATAGTATGAAATCTCAAAATAGTTGTGATTTGCCTTTCTCTGATAATTAAAGATGTTGAACATTTTAGTGTTTCTTGACCACTTAAGTTCCCTCTTTTGGGAACTCTCTATTTAGATCTGTACCTCATTTTTATATTGTGCTATTTATGTTCTTGATGTCTTGTTATATATATATATATATATATATATATATATATATATATATATATATATATATCCATATGTGTAGTAAGTAAAAACTTCCTTTGCCCACTCTGTAGGTTATTGCTTTGTCCAATTGGCAGTGCCCTTTGCCTTACAAAAGCTTTACAGTTTCATGAGGTCCTATTTATATTTATTCATTTATTTTATATTACTTAACATTTCTAATTAGATGTTTTCTTAAATTACATTTCAAATGCTATCCCTTTTCCTAGTTTCCTCTCCAAAAATCCCCTATACCCTCCCCCCTCCCCCTGCTCCCCAACCCACCAACTCCTAATTCCTGGCCCTGGCATTCCCCTATAATGGGGCATAGAATCTTCCAAAGACTAAGAGCCCCTCCTATGATTGATGGCTGAATAGGTGATCCTCTGCTACATATGAAGCTAGAGACAGGAGCTCTGGGTGTTCTGGTTTGTTCACAGTGTTGTTCCTCCTATAGGGATGCAGAACCCTTCAGCTCCTTGGGTGCAGCAAAATCTTGTTGGCATATGCAATAGTGTTTGGGTTTGATTATGGGATGGATCCCCAGGTGGGGCAGTCTCTGGATGGTCCTTCCATCAGTATTAGCTCCAACTTTGTCTCTGTAGCTCCTTTCGTGGGTATTTTGTTCCCCATTCTAATAAGGAATGAAGTATCCACACTTTGGTCTTCTTCTTCTTGAGTTTCAAGAGTTTTGCAAATTGTATCTTGGGTATTCTAAGTTTCTGGGCTAATATCAACTTATCAGTGAGTGCATATCATGTGTGTTCTTTTGTGATTGGGTTACCTCACCCAGGATGATATCCTCCAGATCCATCCATTTGCCTAAGAATTTCATTGTTTTTAATAGCTGAGTAGTACTCCAGTGTGTAAATGTACCACACTTTCTGTATCCATTTCTCTATTGAGGGACATCTGGGTGCTTTCCAGCTTCTGGCTATTATAAATAAGGCTGCTATGAACATAGTGGAGCATGTGTCCTTAT
This sequence comes from Mus minutoides, assembly GCA_902729485.2. Classification (NCBI taxonomy): domain Eukaryota; kingdom Metazoa; phylum Chordata; class Mammalia; order Rodentia; family Muridae; genus Mus; species Mus minutoides. Next base: position 5,910,500 of record LR755127.1, read on the forward strand.
TACAAGTTGGAACATCTTCTGGGTATATGCCAAGGAGTGGTATTGCTGGATCTTCCGTTATTACTATGAACAAATTTCTGAGGAACCACCAAACTGATTTGCAGAGTGGTTGTACAAGCTTGCAATCCTACTAGCAATGGAGGAGTGAGTGTTCCTCTTTCTCCACATTCTCACCAGCATCTGCTGTTACCTGAATTTTTGATCTTAGCTATTCATTTCAGCACTATCTTGCTGGCAGATGCTATAGTGTCTATGTTTGGTGGCTGATTGTGGGGATGGATCCTTGGCAGCCGCAGTCATTGGGTTCATCCTTTGGAATCAGCTTCACACATGATCTCCTTAACTCTTTCAATGTGTGCTTTGCTCTTAATTCTAGGAAGGGGTGACGTGTCCACATTTTGATCTTCCTTCTTCTTGAGTATCACGTGTTTAGTAAATTGTATCTTGGGTAGTCTAGGTTTCTGGGCTAATATCCACATATCAGTGAGTACATGTTATGTGAGTTCTAAACACTTACCCAATGAAGTGAGTCCTACTACCGGAGGTCTAGGTAGGTAAACGGATCCTTAAAGTATATAAATAACAAAAATTATCTACTCATCATGAGGTAACACATTTATATGGAAATTTTTTGTATCCATTCCTCTGTTGAGGGACATCTGGGTTCTTTCCAGTTTCTGGCTATTATGAATAAGGCTGCTATGAATATAGTGGAACATGTGTCCTTGTTACCAGATAGAATATCTTCTGGATATATGCCAAGTAGAGGTATTGCTGGATCTTCCAGTAGTACTATGTCCAATTTTCTGAGGAACCGCCAGACTGATTTCCAGGTGGTTGAACCAGCTTGCATTCCCACCAACAATGGAGGAGTGTTCCCCTTTCTCCACATCCACGCCAGCATCTGTTGTCACCTGAATTTTTGATTTTAGCCATTCTTACTGGTGTGAGGTGGAATCTCAGGGTTGTTTTGATCTGCATTTCCCTGATGATTAAGGATGTTGAACATTTTTTTCAAGTGCTTCTCAGCCATTCGGTATTCCTCAGTTGAGAATTCTTTGTTTAACTCTGTGCCCTACTTTTTAATGGGGATATTTGATTGTCTGGTGTCCACCTTCTTGAGTTCTTTATATATATTGCATATCAGTCCCCTATCTGATTTAGGATTGGTAAAGATCCTTTCCCAATCTCTTGGTGGCCCTTTTGTCCCATTGACAGTATCTTTTGCCTAACAGAAGCTTTGCAACTTTATGAGGTCCCATTTGTCAATTCTTGATCTTACAGCACAAGCCTTTGCTGTTTTGTTCAGGAATTTTTCCCCAAGCCCATATCATCGAGGCTTTTCCCCACTTTCTCCTCTATAAGTTTCAGTGTCTCTGGTTTTATGTGGAGGTCCTTCAACCACTTAGACTTCACCTTAGTACAAGGAGATAAGAATGGATCAATTCCCAGTCTTCTACATGATAGCTGCCAGTTGTGCCAGCACCATTTGTTGAAAAGGCCGTCTTTTTTCCACTGGATAGTTTTAGCTCTCTTGTCAAAGATCAGGTGACCATAAGTGTGTGGATTCATTTCTGGGTCTCCGATCCTATTCCATTGATCTACCTGTCTGTTGCTGTACCAGTACCATGCAGTTTTTGTTACAATTGCTCTGTAGTACAGCTTGAGGTCAGGCATGGTGATTCCACCAGAGGTTCTTTTATTGTTGAGAAGAGTTTTTGCTAGTCTAGGTTTTTTGTTATTCCAGATAAACTTGCTAATTGTCTTTTCTAGATCCTTGAANAAGAGCAGCCTTAGTCCATCGTGATCTGATAGGCTGCATGGGACAATTTCAATATTTTTGAATCTGTTGAGGGCTGTTTTGTGGCCAATTATGTGATCAATTTTGGAGAAGGTGCCATGAGGTGCTGAGAAAAAGGTGTATCCTTTTGTTTTAGGATGAAATATTCTGTAGATATCTGTTAAGTCCATTTGTTTCATAGCTTCCCTTAGTTCGACTGAGTCTCTGTTTAGTTTCTGTTTCCAGGATCTGTCCATTGATGAGAGGCGGGTGTTGAAGTCTCCCACTATTATTGTGTGAGGTGCAATGTGTGTTTTAAGCTTTACTAAAGTTTCTTTAATGAAAGTGGCTGCCCTTGCATTTGGAGCATAGATATTCAGAATTGGAAGTTCCTCTTGGAAGATTTTGCCTTTGATGAGTATGAAGTGCCCGTCTTTGTCTCTTTTGATAATTTTGGGTTGAAAGTCTATTTTATTCGATATTAGAATGGCTACACCAGCTTTTTTCTTCGGGCCGTTTGCTTGGAATATTGTTTTCCAGCCTTTCACTCTGAGGTGGTGTCTGTCGTTTTTCCTGAGGTATGTTTCTTGTAGATAGCAAAATGTCGGGTCCTGTTTATGTAGCCAGTCTGATAGTCTATGCCTTTTTATCGGAGAATTGAGTCCATTGATATTAAGCGATATTAAGGAACAGTAATTGTTGCTTCCTGTCATCTTTATTTTTAGAGTTGGGATTCTGTTCTTGTGGCTGTCTTCTTTTAGGTTTGTTGAAGGATTACTTTCTTGCTTTCTCTAGGGCAGAGTTTCCATCCTTGTATTGGTCTTTTTCTGTTATTATCCTTTGAAGGGCTGGATTTGTGGAAAGATATTGTGTGAATTTGAATTTGTAGTGGAATACTTTGGTTTCTCCGTCTATGGTAAATGAGGTTTGCTGTGTATAGTAGTCTGGGCTGGCATTTGTGTTCTCTTAGTGTCTGTATAATCTCTGTCCATGATCTTCTGGCTTTCATAGTCTCTGGTGAGAAGTCTGGAGTAATTCTGATAGGCCTGCCCTTATATGTTACTTGACCTTTTTCCCTTGCTGCCTTTAATATTCTGTCTTTATTTAGTGCGTTTGTTGTTCTGATTATTATGTGTGGGGAGGAATTTCTTTTCTGGTACAGCCTATTTGGAGTTCTATAGTCTTCTTGTATGTTTATGGGTATCTCATTTTTTAGGTACGGAAAGTTTTCTTCTATTATTTTGTTGAAGATATTTGCTGGCCCTTTAGTTTGATAGTCTTCTTTCTCATCTACTCCTATTATCCTTAAGTTTGGTCTTCTCATTGTGTCCTGGATTTCCTGGATATTTTGTATTAGGATCTTTTTGCATTTAGCATTTTCTTTGATTGTCTTGTCTATTCTCCCTATAGAATCTTCTGTGCCTGAGATTCTCTCTTCTATCTCTCGTATTCTGTTGCTGATGCTCATATCTATGGTTCCTGATTTTTTTCCTATGGTTTCTATCTCCAGGGTTATCTCCTTTTGGTTTTTCTTAATTGTTTCTACTTCCATTTTTAGGTCCTGGATGGTTTTGTTCAATTCCATCACCTGTTTGGTATTCTTTTCCTGTAACTCCCTCAGTATTTCCTCTTTAAATGCTTCTAGTTGTTTATCTGTGTTTTCCTGTAACTCTCTAAGTTTTTCTCTTTAAATGCTTCTAGTTGTTTATCTGTGTTTTCCTGTATTTCCTTCTTATAGTCCTCCATCATCATCATGACCAGTGACTTTATATCCATGTCCTGCTTTTTTGGTGTGCTGTTGTATCTAGGACTTGATGTGGTGGGTTAGTTTGGATCTGGTGATGCCAAGTACCCTTGCATTCTGTTGCTTCTGTTCTTATGCTTGCCTCCTGCCATCTCTGCCCGAGGAGTCCTGGCGTTGGTGCAGACCAGAAAGGACCTGCTGTTCTCCCCTGGGCCTTTATCAATCTCCTGGCTGATGTCTCAAGTTCCACGAGATTGGGCAGGAACAGAGGCTGTGTTCCCCTGCTCACCTCAGGTCCCAAGCTAGCTTGGGGAGTCCCAAAAGAGCCTAGGAGAGTGCACAGCACCTGTGGCCAGAGACCCAAGCTGGTGCTGGGCGGCTGGACCAGATGGGAAGGGAGGGGCTGTTCTGCCCTGGGCCTCTATCAATCTCACGGCTGGTGTCTTAGGTTCCAGGAGATTGGGATAGATCAGAGGCTGTGTTCCCCTGCTCACTTGAGGTCCCCAGATAGCTTGGAGGGTCCCGAAAGAGCCTAAGAGAGTGCACAACGCCTGAGGCCGGAGCCCTGAGCTCCTGATGTAATCTTAATGTCCTGGGAGTTGCTGGGCTCAGAGGAAAGCTGGTGGTGTGGAGAGTGATCTGGCTGGGAGAGGCCCAGCCTCTGGTGGGGCAGAGTTCTTGGATCCTGCCCCTGAGGGCAACTGCTGACCCACTGCTCCCAATACCACCTCTGCACTCCACTCACGTGTAACCCCAATGAGATCTTAAAATCCTGGGGTGTGTGAAGCGCAGGACAGGTGCTAGCTGCGTCTGCTGGGCTCAGAGGAAAGATGGCGGGCCATTTTGCATTTTCTTTGGTTGTTGTTTCCATTTTTTCTATGGAATCTTCTGCACCTGAGATTCTCTCTTCCATCTCTTGTATTCTGTTGTTGCTGATACTCTTATCTATGGATCCTCATTTTTTTCCCTAGGATTTCTCTCTCTAGAGGTATCTGCCTTTGGGTTTTCTTTATTGTTTCTACTTTTATTTTTAAACCTTGGATGGTTTTGTTCAATTTGTTCACCTGTTTGTTTGTGTTTTCCTGAAATTCTTTAAGGGATTTTTGTCTTTCCTCTTTAAGGACTTATACCTGTTTAGCTGTGTTCTTCTGTATTTCTTTAAGGAAGTTATTAATGTCTTTAAAATCCTCTACCAGTATCTTGAGATATGATTTTAAATTTGAGTCTTGCTTTTTTAGTGTGTTGGGGTATCCAGGACTTACTCTGGTGGGAGTACTGGGTTCTGATAATGCTAAGTAGTCTTTGTTTCTGTTAGTAATAGTCTTACATTTGCCTTTCACTGTCTGGTAATCTCTGGTGTTAGCTGTTCTTGTGATCTCTGGCTGGAGCTTCTTCCTCCTCAGAGTTTGTTTTCCTCTGTCAGCACTCCTGGGAGAGGAGCTCTCTCCTGAGTCCTGCTGGGGTCAGAGCTCCCTGGAGGCCAACTCTCCTCTGGTATGGAAAGCACACAGAGGACTGATGGTCAGCTCTACATCCTGGCTGAGGATGAAGAGCCGATGAAGAATCTGTCCAAGAAGCTCTGTTGCTTCTGGGACCTGCATGTTCTTCTGCGTGGACGTGCCTCAGGGAGACCCTGGTTAGAAAATTGTGATCACACCTGAGTCCCAGTGTTAGAGCTGGGGTCCCATTTATTAATTGATTGGCGTTTCTCCAGGAAATTGTCTCCTATGTCAATTCAATCAAACCCATTCCCAACTTTCTCTTCTATCAGGTTCAGTGTATATGGTTTTATGTTGAGGTCTTTGGTCCACTTTGACAAGTTTTTTGCAGGGTGGTAAATATGGATCTATTTGCATTATTCTACATGAAAACATCCAGTTAGACTAGCACCATTTCTCGAAGGTACTGTCTTTTTGTAAGCATGTATTTTGGCTTCTTTATAAAAAATCTGATTCCCATAGTTTTGTGAATTTATATCTGGGTATTCAGATTAATTCCATTGATGGATGTGGGTTTTTTGTGCCAATACCTTGCTTAAAAAAAAAAAAAAACACCTATAGTTTTGTAGTACAATTTCAGGTCTAGGATGGTAATAACTCCAGAAGTCTCCTTATTATTAATAATTGTTTTAGCTATCCTATGTGTATATATGTGCATGTGCATAAGCTGGAAATTGTCCTTCTAATATCTCTGAAGAATTGTGCTGGAATTTTGATGGAGAGTACATTGAAGCTGTAGATTGCTCTTGGTAGATGACCATTTTTACTATATTAGTCCTACCCATCTATGAGCATAGGAGATCTTTCTGTCTTCTGATAACATCTTTAATATCTTTCTTCAATCTTTTAAAGTTTTTACCATACCACTTAGGAGTTTTTCCTGTGTCTGGTTTTCTGAAGCTTATCACTTTGGGTCTTAAGACTGTAGGTTTATTTTTGACACAGCTGTGAAGGTTTTGTCATTATTTCTGTTTCTTCTTTCATTATCTCCATTTTCATGAGAATTTATCATTGATTTGGACACATTTTATATGGGGGACGATTTAACATCATTCTAATAATTCTAATAATTCTACCATGTGACTTACTTCTATACCAGTGTGAAATAATAGCCTTCTATTGTTGTATTATTTTCTTATTTTCTATGAACTTTTCATTATATACTAGCTATTTTGTTAGTTTGTTATGACTCTCTGTGAATCTTTTTGGCTTTTAGTAGGTAGTCACCATGCTCTGTAATACCACATAGGTGCTGGTCTATTTTTGTGTGCTCTTATTTCCAATGACAGTTTAATTTTCAGGGATTTTAAATAATTTGCTCTGCTTTGCCTATATAGTGCCATCTGAGAACCAGTTGGCCCTTGTTAGTTTTGCCTGAGGGAACATAAAGAGGTTTTTGAGATTGGAGTGTTACATTTTTCTTGGTAAGTGGAAGAAATCAGTCTTTATGATAGAAGGTTATAGTCCTCTCAGATTATAAAATATAAATCTCTCTTTCAGATTGTCATAGTGAGCTTCTGGTGTCAACTTCATACAAATGTAAGATTCCCCCCTTGGAAGAGGAAACCTCAGTTAAGGACATGCCTTTATCATCTTGGCTTGTGGGTATGTTTGGGTGTAGGGGTCTTAATTGCTCTTTGATGTAAGAGGGTAGCCCACTGTGGGTGCTGCCATCGCAAAACAGATGGATTTGAACCAAATAAGCAAGGTAGCTGAGCAGGCCAAAAGGAATAAGCCTCTGGGCAACAGAGAGGAACTAAGGAAGGCACTGGCAGGGTATCCTCATATTTAGCCTATTTTATTTACTTAATTTTGTCATTTACTTTATTAATTAGTTCATTTATTTGGCAAGAAAACATTTATAGAAGATTAACCAATGAAATAGTCTTTGTGATTTTCCAGGAATTGTTGTGAGTTAAGTACTGGGCCAGTATTGAGAACAGAGAATCTAAATTAATTCTAGTCAGATTTAAATTTAGCCAAATCTCAAACAAAGTATTTCTTTAGAGGTATAACTAAGTATAAAATGTATCTAGGGAAATACCTGACTTGGGCCTATTACTCAAATGTGTGGTTTAGATTTATTTTATACTGTCAATCTAAACTTTGATTTGTTTATTACACATAGCTATAGAAATATTGTACTAATCTTTCAAGACTGTAGTCTGTCTTTTCTTATTCCAACTGGGTTAGAGCTTTTGTTTTATTATAAATTTGGTACTATGGCAATGTCCAGGCCTTCTGTGTTGTTATTTTGAAGTTGCTCTCATAAAGAAGCAGGGCACATATCCTTACCCTATGAATATCATTTGTCTTGTGACTTGCTCTTGTCAATGGGTGTCACTGGGAGTATTAGTGAGCCAGCTTAAAGCTTAGAGTTTAAGAAACCTTGTGGACTTCATATCCTTTTATTTTATTGGCTCCTGAGGGAAGTCAGAACAGAAGAAAGTGCTTTCTACTAGACCTTCACAAACTGTTCACCTTGCCAGGTTGATTGTATGTCTCCATCATCCAGTACACATAAATATTTGAAAGGTCAGGGATGTTTATTTCACTCCTATGAGTCTTAGAAAGACTCATAGGTATGTAGCAAGTAGATATCAAGTACTAATATAGGAATGAGAAGGAGGCAAATGAGTGACATAGATGAAATGAAGCTCAAGGGACGCAGAAACAAATGTTTTAAAAAGAAAATCCCAACTTATTGCTAGTATAAGATTAATTTTTCTTGGACAAAAATAATACCAAATGTGATTAACATATAAGAACATTTAAAGTAAAGAAACAATTTTCAAGTAGATTGAATAGGCATATGGCTCTTCTTTTTTTTTTTTTTTTTTTTTTTTGGAAAGGCTTAATTAAAATTAAGTAATGACCATTTTTTATTTCTCTAAAGAGTACATTACACTGTTTAAATAATATCTGGAGAACACCAGGAGAGAATGGTAAGAATAATGGTTGCAAAATTTTTATTTAATGCAAAACCTTTGATTGGAAAATTTAATTTAGCATCGATATTATACTTTCTAAGTTATTTTTCAAATGTCCAATAATTAGCTAATATTAGCAATAGCCCTGTGAATTGCAGTAACTACTACTTACTTTTCACACTGGGTAAGGTATTTAAGCACAAATAAGAACTTTCAGTAATACAGATAGTTCTTACAAAAGAAGACCTTGATGGTTGGCCGTAATATGAGAAAAGACAGAGAGTGATGCCAATCTATTTCTTTTTTTTCCTGAAAAATGTCAGTAGACACTTTCATTCCACTGTATTTTTGTTATGACAGGACTTAATTTACTACTGGCTTTTCTTTGGCACATTTCTGGGTCATTTCAGGAGCAGAGGATTATAATTTGGTGGGTGGCTGCAGAGGCCTTTTTACTGTGTGAAAGAAAGAGGGTAATAGGAGTCAGAACATACTAATGAAGGGTTTAATAATAACCAAGAGATAGAAAAGCTGGAGAGAAATTCTTTATTCATCATATCTCCTTTCCATGCACTCCATGACCTCCATATTTATTGTGTTCTCTGAAATGTAGTGCTACACGTGTAATTAAGAATGGGTTCTATGTGTGCTCTTTACTTGCAAACATGTGGTTGCTGCCATGGAAACAGCAAAGGAACCAGCAGAAGAGTCACTCTCTGATTAATGTAATTACACAGCAAGCTGTATAATACCCTTAAATACCATTTATTTCTGCATGAAGAAGACATTAAAATGGGTATTATGTTCAGCAAGTTAACATCTTTAAATTCTTTAGGAACATGTGATTTTTATGGCATGATTAAGATAATGTTTATCTTGGTCATTCAAGATCATAGCCTAGGAATAGCCTTGTTGTGCTTTGGCTCAATTCAGTTCCTCAGAATAATTATTGACTGCCAACTCTGGGGCAACAGAAATGCAGGCCTGTAAGTGTCACAACAATGTGCATGGTATGATCTTGGCTACTGAGGACCTGAGAGTCTAACAGACTTAGATTATTACGCTTACAATATGATTTTTTTCAACTTTTATTAGATATTTTCTTCATTTACATTTCAAGTGTTATCCAGAAAGTTCCCTATACACTCCCCCCTCCCGGCCCTGCTCCCCTACCCATCCACTCCCACTTCTTGGCCCTGGCGTTCCCCTGTATTGGGGCATATAAAGTCTGCATGACCAAGGGGCCTCTCTTCCCACTGATGGCCAACTAGGCCATCCTCTTCTATATATGCAGCTAGAGTCATGAGCTCAGGGGGTACTAGTTAGTTCATGGTTATTCTTCCACCTAGAGGGTTGAAGACCCCTTCAGCTCCTTGGGT
>LR755127.1:5919931-5949381 GCA_902729485.2 Mus minutoides
GTCCATTTGCCTAGGAATTTCATATATTTATTGTTTTTAAAAGCTGAGTAGTACTCCATTGTGTAAATATACCAAATTTTTTGTATCCATTCCTCTGCTGAGGATAAGTGCAAAATATTGCAACAGAATAGGAAACCACTGTTAACCTTTGTGAGTTTGTAGAAGGAGATGGCACTCTCATATTTTGTAATCTGCGAAAAAGTTAATGAAAGCACAGTTTGCAACATGTATATAGGACACAGGGACCACAATTTAGGGGGTACCCCCCAAGAAAAAGTCACAGTAAAATACCATGACCATTGAAGGGACAGGGAAATGCACATTAGTTGATAGAAACTATGATTTTTTGTTGTGTTGTTGTTGTTGAAGATGTTCCCATTGTGGTGATTCAACAAGAATACTCAAAAGAATAAATATTATGATCTTTTTGTTGTTGCTGGCCTCTGATATTTTGCTGATATTCATTTCATTGTATGAATCCAATAGGATGTCAAAGGTTGAGGACACCTATTTATACAGTTCATATTTTCACTTTCCTAAGACACAAAACAAGTGGCAAAGAATACTGAGTGGATTTAAGAGATAAGGATGGAGAAGACTGAAACAATTGCATACAAATACACATATTCCACATATATATATATATATATATATATATATATATATATATATATATATATATATATATATATATATAAACATGTGTATATATGCCACAGACATTCATATCTATATAGGAAGTCTTATATCAATATATTTTTTAACATTTTATTAGATATTTTCTTTATTTACATTTCAAATGTTATCCCCTTTTCTAGCTTCCCCTCCAAAAATCCCCTATTCTTTCTGCCTTCCCCCTGCTCTCCCACCCACCCACTCCTGCTTCCTGGCCCAGGCATTCCCCTACACTGGGGCATAGAACCTTCACAGGACCAAGCAGGTCTCTATACAGTTTTATATTATAGATGATCCATGCAGTTTGGTACCCTGACATCCTCTGGTGTCATAAAGGGATGTCTGCTTTCTTGACAATTACTGGTTGTAGTTCTTTATGTATTTTAGTTATTAACCCTCTATCAGATGTACAGCTGAAAGATTTTTCTCTCATTCTGTAGACCACCTCTTCATTCAACTATGTTTCTTTTTCCATGTATATAGCTATTTAATTTTATGAAGCCCTATTTATAAATTATTGGTCTTATGCCCTAAGCAACTGGAATCATATTCAGAAAGCCCTTTCCTGATCTTATATCCTAAAGAGTACCCCAAACTCTTTCTTCTAGATTCAATGTTTCTCAACATTGGTTGTGATACCTTGTGGGCTGAATGAACCTTTCACAGGGGTCACATATCAGATATTCTGAATCAGATATGCTGCATATCACCTATCTACATCATGATTCACAACAGTAGCAAAATTACAGTCATGACGTAGCAACAAAACAATAACATGAGGAATTATATTAAATGATTGTGGCTTAAGAAGGTTGGTAACAACTGTATAAGTTTCAGCCTTTCAAATCTTTGATTTCTTTGGAATTGAGTCCTGTGTGTAGTGAGAGAGCTCCTCTCTCCCTCTCCAATTAGTGTTTTGTTCTTTTGGAAGTCATATGCCTATACATGAATGCATTTATATCTAGATATTCTGTTCCGTTGATCTATACACATTGAACTAACTTCTTGAGTTCCTTGTATATGTTGGATATTAGGCCTCGATCAGATGGAAGATTGGTAAAGATCTTTTCCCAATCTGTTGGTTGCCATTTTGTCCTATTGACAGTGTCCTTTGCCTTACAGAAGTTTTGCAATTTTATAAGGTCCCATTTGTCTATTGTGATCTTAGAGCATAAGCTATTGGTGTTCTGTTTAAGAAATTTTCCCCTGTGCCCATGGGTTAAAGGCTCTTTCCCATTTTCTCTTCTATTAGTTTTAGTGTATCTGGTTTTATGTGGAGGTCCCTGATGCACATAAAATTGAGCTTTGTACAAAGAGATAAGAATGAATCAATTTGCAGTCTTCTACATGTTGACCTCCACTTGAACCAACACTGTTTGTTGAAAATGTTGCCTTTTCCCCACTGGATGGTTTTAGCTCCTTTGTCAAAGATCAAGTGACTGTAGGCCTGTGGGTTCATTTCTGGGTGTTTAGTTCTGTTACATTGATCTGCCTGTCTGCCACTGTACCAATACGATACAGATTTTTTTTTTTCTTTTATCACAATTGCTCTGTAGTAAAGCTTGAGGTCAGGGATGATGATTTCCTCAAAAGTTATTTTATTATTGAGAATAGTTTTTACTATCCTGAGTTTTTTGTTATTCCAAATAAATTTGAGAATTGCTCTAATTCAAGAATTGAGTGGGAATTTTGAGGGGGATTGCATTGAATCTGTACATTGCTTTCAGCAAGATAGACATTTTTACTATATTAATCTGCTAATGTAGGAGCTAGAGAGAATACCCAAGAGCTGTAGGGGTTTGCAACCCTATAGATGGAACAACAATATGAACTAATCAGAACCCCCAGAGCTCATGTCTCTAGCTGCATATGTATTAGAAGATGGCCTAGTTGACCATTATTGGGAAGAAAGTCCCTTGGTCTAGCAATGTTTATATGCCCCAGTACAGGGGAATGCCAGGGCTAAGTAGTGGGAGTGGGTGGGTAGGGGAGCAGGGCAGGGGGATGGTATAGGGGACTTATGGGATAATACTTGAAATGTAAATGAAGAAAATATCTAATAAAAATGTGAAAAAAATGTTTTCAAAGTTTTCGGTCTAAAAAAAAAAATTCTGCCAATCCATGAGCATGGAAGATCTTTCCATCTTCTCAGATCTTCGGTTTCTTTCTTCCAAGACTTGAAGTTCTTATCCTACAGATCTTTCACTTTCTTGGTTAGAGTCACACCAAGGTATTTTATATTATTTGTGATTATTTTGAAGGATGTTGTTTCCCTAATTTCTTTCTCAGCCTGTTTATCATTTGAGTAGAGGAAGTCTACCAATTTGTTTGAGTTAATTTTATATCCTGCCACTTTGCTGAAGTTGTTTATCAGGTTTAGGAGTTCTCTGATGGAATTTTGGGGTCACTTACGTATACTATCGTATCATCTGCAAATAGTGATATTTTGACTTCTTCCTTTCCAATTTGTATCCCTTTGACTTTCTTTTGTTGTCTAATTGCTCTGTCTAGGACTCTCTGGGATAAAGCCTACTTGATCACTTTAATGTATTCTTGGACTTGGTTTGCGAGAATTTTATTGAGTATTTTTGCATTTATATTCATAAGAGAAATTTGTCTGAAGTTCTCTTTCTTTGTTGGGTCTTTGTGTGGTCTAGGCATGAGCATAATTGTGGATTCATAGAACAAATTGGATAGTGTTCCTTCTGTTTTTATTTTGTAGACTAGTTTGAAGAGTATTTGTATTAGCTCTTCTTTGAAGGTCTGATAGAACTGCACTAAACCCATCTGGTCGTGGGCTTTTTTTGATTGGGAGACTTTTAATGACTGCTTCTATTTCTGTAGGGGTTATGGGACTGTTTAGATGGTTAATCTGATCCTGATTTAACTTTCCTACCTGCTATCTGGCTAGAAAATTGTTCATTTCATTCAGATTTTCTAGTTTTGTTGAGTATAGGCTTTTGTAGTAGGATCTGATTTTTTTTTTATTTCTTCAGTTTCTGTTGTTAAATATGATATAACTTTTCATTTCTGATTTTGTTAAGTTGGATATAGTCTCTTTGCCTTCTGGTTGGTCTGGCTAAGAGTTTATCTATCTTGTTGATTTTCACAAAGAACCAGCTCTCCTGGTTTAGTTGATTCTTTGTATAGTTCTTTTTGTTTCCACTTGGTTGATTTCAGGCCCGAGTTTGATTATTTCCTGACATCTACTCCTCTTGAATAAATTTGCTTCTTTTTGTTCTAGAATTTTCAGGTGTGCTGTCAAGCTGCTAGTGTATGCTCTCTCCAGTTTCTTTTGGGAGGCAATCATAGCTATGAGTTTTCTTCTTAGGACTGTTTTCATTGTAGCTCATAAGTTTGGGTATGTTATGCCTTCATTTTCATTAAATTCTAAAAAGTTTTTAATTTCTTTATTTCTTCCTTGACCAAGTAATCATTGAGTGGTACACTGTTCAGCTTCCATGTGTATTTGGGGTTTCTGTTGTTTTTGTTACTATTGAAGACCAGCTTTGGTGATCTGATGGGATGCATGAGATTATTTCAATCTTTTTTATATCTGTTGAGGTTTGTTTTGTCAAATGGTCAATTTTGGAGAATATACTATGAGGTTCTGAGAAGAAGGTATATTCCTTTACTTTATTATGAAATGTTCAATAGATATCTGGTAAAAATCCATTTAGTCTATAACTTCTGTTGGTTTTACGGTGTCTCTGTTTAGTTTGTGTTTCCATGATCTGTCCATTGATGAGAGTCTGGTGTTGGAGTCTCCTACTATTATTGTGTGAGGTGAAATATGTTCTTTGAGATTTAGTAAAGTTTCTTTTATGAATGTGGGTGGCCTTGCATTTGGAGCATAGATGTTCAGAATAGAGAGTTTGTCTTAGTAGATTTTTCTCTTGATGAGTATGAAGTGTCCTTCCTTATCCTTTTTGATATCTTTTGGTTGAAAGTTGATTTTATCTGATATTAGAATGGCTACTCCAGGTTTTCCTTGGGACCAATTGCTGGGAAAATTGTTTTCCAGACTTTTACTCTGAAATAATTTCTGTCTTTGTCACTGAGGTACATTTCCTGTATGCAGCAAAATGCTGGGTCCTGTTTAAGTATCCATTCTATTAGTATACATCTTTTTATTGGGGAATTGAGTCCATTGATATTGAGATATTAATGAAAAATTATTGTTGATTCCTGTTAATTTTGTTGTTAGAGGTGGAATTATGTTTGTGTGGCTATCTTTTTTGAGTTTGTTGAAACAAGATTACTTTCTTGCTTTTTCTAGGGTGTAGTTTCCTTCCTTGTGTTGGAGTTTCCATCTATTATCCTTTGTAGGGCTGGATTTGTGCAAAGATATTATGTAAGTTTGGTTTTGTCATGGAATATCTTGTTTTCTCTGTCTATGGTAATTGAGAGTTTTGCTGGGCACAGTAGCATGGGCTGGCATTTGTGTTTTCTTAGGGTCTGTATGACATCTGTCCAGGATCTTCTGGCTTTTATAGTCTCTGGTGAGAAGTCTTGTGTAATTCTGATAGGTCTGCCTTTATATGTTACTTGACCTTTTTTCCCTTGCTGCTTTAATGTTCTATCTTTATTTAGTGCATTTGGTGTTTTGATTATTATGTGTCGAGTGGAATTTCTTTTCTGGTCCAGTCTATTTGGAGTTCTGTAGGCTTCTTGTATGTTCATGGGCATCTCTTTTTTTAGGTTGGGGAAATTTTCTTTTATAATTTTGTTGAAGATATTTACTGGCCCTTTCAGTGGAAATCTTCATTTTCATCTATACCTATTATCCTCAGGTTTGGTCTTTTCATTGTGTCCTAGATTTCCTGGATGTTTTAAGTTAGGATCTTTTGGCATTTTGCATTTTCTTTGATTGTTGTTTCCATGTTTTCTATGGAATATTCTGCACCTGAGATTCTCTCTTCCATCACTTGTATTCTGTTGGTGATGCTTACATCTATGGCTCCTGATTTTTTTCCTAGGATTTCTATCTCCAGAGTTGTCTCCCTTTGAGTTTTCTTTATTATTTCTACTTCCATTTTTAGACCTCAATTTGTTCACCTGTTTGTTTGTGTTTTCCTGAAATTCTTTCAGAAATTTTTGTGTTTCCTCTTTAAGCGTTTCTACCTGTTTACCTGTGTTCTCCTGTTTTTTTTTTTTTTTTAAAGTAAGTTATATCCTTCTTAAAGTCCTTTATCATAATCATGAGATGTGATTTTTAGTCAGAGTCTTCGTTTTCTGGTGTGTTGGGGTATCCAGTACTTGCTCCGGTGGGAGAGGTGAATCCTGATGATGCCAAATTGTCTTGTTTCTATTGCTTATGTTCTTGTGCTTTCCTCTGACCATCTTGTTATCTCTGGTGCTAGCTGGTTTTGCTCTCTCTGACTGGAGCTTGTCCCTCCTATGGGCATGTGAATGAGCCTGTGATCTTAGGTGTTTCAGCAGTCCTGGGGAGACCAGCTATGTGTTGGGTGTGATTTGGTATGGAGGGCTATGGTGCAGCCTTAACTCTAGGGTTCAGTTGGAGACCAGAAGGATTCTGTCCATAGCTGCTCCCCTGTTCCTGTGCAATGTGTACTTCTGATAGTTCCCTCTTTAGACAGTTATTCGAGTGAAAGTGGGAGATCAGCACTCTTCTGGAGGAATTTGTGTGCAGAGGGCTGTGAGCCTTACCTTAGGGGGCGCAGATGGAGTACGGAAGCCATAAAACACATTTTAGTTTATTTCTTGTTAATTTTAATTATCTGCTGAAGGACATTCAGGTTCATTCAATATCTTGGCTCTTTTGGATAATTATTCAGTGAACATAAGAGTGAAGCTATATTTTCAGTATACTCTACATTTCTTTTATTCAAGTACCAGCATTGAGTTTTCTAGATCATATGGTAGTTCTATTGTTATTTTTAAAGCAACTTCCCTCCACTTTTCCTTAATGTCTATACTAAATCATGTTCCTTCTAATGATTTATAAGAATTTTCTTACTTCTACATCCTGAATTGCAGTGCTCTCTCTCTCTCTCTCTCTCTCTCTCTCTCTCTCTGATTATTCTCTTGCATTTACTTATAAGACCTTTAGAAGTCTTAATGTCTAGGTTAAGCATCTTACTCCTGTACTCTAAAGAATTGAATAGGTCTATTGGAAGGTGGCTCATGAGTGGAGCTCTATGGGACTTCAGAGCCCTTTGGAGAAAACTCCAAGTATACAAGACAAGTTCTGTAATCTCTATTCCTCCACAACATTGGTTGTTCTTGGAATATGCCTTTATGCCCCTCATACGTGTAGTAATAGGAGGGGGGTTTACTTTAGATTACCACTTGTTATTCAGAATGATGTTTCCAAGCAAGAGTTGCCCTTGTGACTGTATAAACCTAAACTCATGTGATCTTGCCCTGTGACTTTATGTAACTTGAACTCATGTGAACCTTGAACATATGAACTTTCTTAACCACCAGAATGCCTTCAAAATATAGATTGTGTGATGCCCTAAATAATGATGGCTATTGAGTGAAACACTTTAGTTCACCTAACTTGTAGGCTCTACCCTCCTGGTTCATGCAACCAAATAGAGCAGTGACATGCTACTAAATAGAGCAGTAACATAAACACTTGACTAAAAAATTTCAAGTAGTTTTTTTTTTTAATGGGACTGAAACAAGAAACAAGAAACAAGAAACAAGAAATAGTATTGTAGATATAGGCAGGGTTAAAGTACTTATATTGTTTCTTGACTCAGCTCTATACAGCTTATGTACTGCAACCCACCATGCTCTCAATTGATTCAGTGTTTTCCCTTTACAATATCTGAGAAGTATACTGTAGGTAGAACCTTTTGCCTTTCAGGTAGAAATTGCTCAACTCTTTTCCTCATAATTAGTACTTCCTATTTGAACAAGGAAAATTTCCTTCAGGAGTTAATCTCTCATACTTTACATATCTTGGATGAGATTCATTATGAGATGCTGACAGACCCTTCCAAGTCAGAAAGCAATAAATCACTAAAAATTGACAGTATGCTCAAAGCCTCAAGACTAAATCCTTACTTTGGTATACACAAGCATTGGCATGACCAAAGCTGACCTCGTAGATAATTTTGGAATCCTTGCTAAGTCTGGCACAAAAAATTTCATTAATGCCATCTGAATTGAAAGAAAGGAAGAAAGGAAGAAAGGAAGAAAGGAAGAAAGGAAGAAAGGAAGAAAGAAAGAAAGAAAGAAAGAAAGAAAGAAAGAGAAAAAGAAAAGGAAAAGGAAAAGGAAAAAGGGACAGGACATGACTACTCATAGGTATGGTAGAGGAGAAAGTATATTATAGATAAAGGGGAGAACATAGCCAGAATTTAAAGACAGAAATATCTGGGATAGCCCCGATTGGATATGATCAGATTGAGCTGGGCCATGTGGAGAGAATTGGAGGGGGAGGGAGAGAAGAAAGAAGAAAGAGGAGAGCCAGGTACAGGAAGATAAAGGTACAAAAGTGGTAGGTAACTAAAATGTCTGAGATACATAGATAGATAGATGGAAGACTATATATATATAGTCTTCCCATATATATATATATATATATATATATATATATATATATATATATATATATATATATATATATATATATATATTATATATATATATATATATATATATATATATATATATATATATATATATATATATATATATATACATACATACATAATATATATAGGGGAAGGGCAGCCCAATCCCCCTAGGGTTAGAGGATGTGGTATGCCAGCAATACCCTGCAACATATAGGGACTAGGGGATGCTGGGACAACCTAGAGGCCAAGTTAGTTTTGATATGTTAAATAGGCATCTCAGTCAATTGTCCTGGGTTTGAAACTCAACATCCTTCAGTCTGGTGCAGATATCTCCAGGACTGGATATATCAAACATCTCTAGTTTGTTGTTAAAGTCTAATCTGCTTATCTGGCAACAAAAATCGTGTTTGTTATAAAAAATGATGATGAACAATATTCCTGGGAATCTTCTGTTGGTGAATCTTTCACTGTACAAGTAGACCATCTGTCTTAGTCAGGGTTTCTATTCCTGCACAAACATCATGACCAAGAAGCAAGTTGGGGAGGAAAGGGTTTATTCAGCTTACACTTCCATACAGCTGTTCATCACCAAGGAAGTCAGGACTGGAACTCAAGCAGGTCAGGAAGCAGGAGCTGATGCAGAGGCCATGGAGGGATGTTCTTTACTGGCTTGTTTCCCCTGGCTTGCTCAGCCTGCTCTCTTATAGAACCCAAGACTGCCAGCCCAGAGATGATCCCACCCACAAGGGGCCTTTCCCCCTTGATCACTAACTGAGAAAATACCCCACAGCCATGATCTCATGGAGGCACTTCCCCAACTGAAGCTGCTTTCTCTGTGATAACCCAGCTATGTCAAGTAGACACAAAAACTAGCCAGTACACCATCATAAGAATATTGGCCAGAATATCAAAGTGATTCTTCTTCAACTGAAAGAAGACTGGGATGAATACTAAACGGAGAGGAAGGTTAATGAATATGTGAAGGACTCACAGCTCATGAGCTATTCTCTTACTCTATATTTGGAGGCATAATGAAATAAAGAGATCAGTGAAGATAAGGATGATGAAAAGAAAGTAGCAGATGAAAAAGATGAAGGTGAGATTGTCATCTAAGATTGAAGATACATGATCAGATGAGAATGGTGATACTTGGAAAAAAAGAAGAAAAAGAAGGCAAAAAAAGACTGAGGAGAGATACACAGTTCAAGAAGAACTGAACAAGGCCAAGACCATTTGTACCAGAAAACTCTAATGACATCACTCACGAGGAATATAGTAAATCTTTTAAGAGCCTCACCAGTGGAGGAAAACACTTGCAAGTCAAGCCTTCTCTGTAGAAGGTCAATTGGAAGTCAGGGTGCTGCTTTTCATCCCTTGACAAGCTTACGTTGACCTTTCTGAAAAAGATGGAAAAATAAAGATATCAAACTCTGTGTCTATCCTATGTTCATCATGGACTGTTGTGAGAAGTTATAACCAGACTATCTCAACTTTACTCATGGTGTTGTGGATCCTGAACATCCCCCAAGAAATATCCCAGCAGAAAAATATCTTGAAAGGCACCTTCTAAAACATTGTGAAGAAGTACCTGGAGCTCCTCTCTGAGCTAGCAAAATACAAAGAGTACTAAAAGAAATTCTGTGCAATATTTTATAAAAATCCAAAGTTTAGAACTTAGGAAGATTTCATTAAATGGTGGTATTTCTCTGAGATACTGGGCTACTATGAATCTCAGTTTGAGAATGAGATGGCTTCTACCTCAGACTATGTATCTTACATGAAGGAGACACAGAAGTCCTTCTACTATATCACTGGTGAATGCAAAGAAAAGGTAGACAACTCTGCCTTCATGGAGTATGTGCAGAGATGAGGCTTTGAGGTAATATATGTGACTAAGATTATTGACAAGTTTGGTGTATATGAATAAGCTTATTGACAAGGAGTTTGGTGGGAATAGCCTGGTCTCTATTAGTAAAGAGGGCCTGGTACTATCAGAAGAGGAGGAGGGGAAGGGGAGGAGGAGGAGGAAAAGGAGGAGGAGGAAAAATTGAGAAGAGTAAAGGAAATGTTGAGAATCTCTGTTATTTCATAAAGAGATCTTTGGATAAGAAGTTTGAGAAAATGACAATATCTAATAGGCTTATTTATTGAACCAGATGAATTGTGACAAGGACCTTTGCGTGGAAAGCCAAATTGGAGCAGGTCATGAAGGCTCAGGCATGTGGAGACAACTCTACAATGATCTATTTGATGGCCAAAAAGAATATAGAGTTTCATGTGAAAAAAAAAGCCAAAAAAAAACCCAAGAAGACTGTCAAGGACTTGGTAGTGCTGCAGGGATTTGCCCTTGAGGATGCTCAGGTCCCCTTCACCTATATCTAGAGTCTATGATTTGATCTATACTTTGATCTATGGTTAAACTAGGCCTAGGTACTGGTGAAGATGGAGTGACAGTGGAGGAGCTGAGTATTGCTGATTCCCCGAAATGAGGCTTATAAAGATACATCTCACATGGAAAATTAGAGTTCCCCCTGGAAAGCCTGTGCACTTTATGTAATTTCCACTATGGCTTCTCAGCATCTCTTACTGACCCTGATCCACTAGCCTCTCTGCTGATTTCCAGTGGTTATTTTCTTCTTTTCTGTTCTTAGTATCTTCAAACAGAAAAGTCCCCTGCCCCACAAAACTGGAGGATTGTTCTTTGCTTTGTTTATTTTGTTCTGAGGTTAAAAGTATGAAAAATAAAGAAGTGCAATTTTAAGAGATACCTATGTTGACAATAGGGAGACATTAAATAATTTTAAACAAATAATCATTTGTCATCTTCTCGAAAGCCTAATTGAATGTTTGGAAGCTGAAAAGATTAGAAGAATAAGTAATCAGAATGAGAAACAATGGATGCCCGAAGTTATGGCTGGGTTGATTGGGAAAATGTTGCATGATTTAGCTTGAGGTCTCTCTTGATACATTCAGATAAAATGTTTATGAGCTGTTAGATTTATGAGTCTGGAACACTTGGGAGATACATGGACTTTTGACAGAGACATGGAAGTCTCTAGTTTTAGAATCAATTGCTAAAACATAAGGTCATACCAAAAGATTATCCAGAGTGAAAAGAGAAGATTATATCTTCTTGGGAAGATTGGGAGACATTTGTAGAGAAGATTCCAATATTGTAATGTAAATAGAAAGAATTGCAAGAGTTCCTTTCTGTATGAGTTCTACTAAGTGGATATATCTGATTCCTGAATGAACAAGTATCTCCCACAAATCTTTGGAAACACCCTTTGGAATTTATATTTATTTTCATTTGGTTAAAATACATAAAGCTCAACTCTATAAGGCTTTGTAGTCATATTAAATAAGGCCAATTCTAGACAATAGTGAAATACAAGGGCTGCTTCCTCTCAATTGGCAGTAGGTATGACACTTTGAATCACAATTCAAGTGGTTTATTCATCCCTGTAGTCCATGTACTCATCCTGATTCATTCACATGTTCACAGCATCCTCCCTCCTCCTAGCACTTATTTTTAAATAAGAACTGTGAACTACAAACTTCTCTACTAATAAAGTACATACAACTAACATCATATGAACTCAACATATATCTATGCATGTGGTAACAATTATCATGAGTTGGTTTTCTCTATCCTCTGTGGGTTCTAGAGATAAAACTTAAGTATGTAATCAAACTTTCACAACAAGCTCTTTTACATGCTTATCCATCTCACCCACCTCAAACTTGGTTTTAAAGTGTATAAACATTTGCCTTTTTAAACTCGAACTCTGTTTATTGTAGAAAATATGGAAGATGAAGAACAGCATAAGCAAGTGAAATCACCTCTAATTTCACTGTCCTCTTGCCATTTCTTTCAGTGAATATGTGTAATTGAAAAAAATATCTTATACACATAGAGTTTTATTTAATATTTAATTAATATATTATGTAAATTTACTCTTAATACAGATTGATACTATTTTAATGGATTCAGAAGTTGCAGAACATTGATTTGATACATGATATTTTCTTAGGCTTGGCTGTATAAATGGATATTTAAAACAACAATACAGTATTGTTACTTAATTGCCCTATCTGGTATTACAAATGACTGACAGCACCAGAGGAATAAATAATAATACACATGGAATCTATGAAAAGGCATAAAAGTGACTCTCAAAATGATTTTGTAAATGAACCAAGAAAATAGATATAAGGAAGACAAGAAAGGCAAAGAGGAATAAAGCTCTGAATTAAGTGAGGTCTTAGAGAAATGGATAGTTCTCTACAACATCCTCTACGTAAAGATAAACACAAAGTGACATTTCTGAGATAGTTCTGGCATTATAGTTTTTGTCTTGTTGACTATCCATTAACCATCAAGATGTCAAAACCAACAATATCTCAAAGTGCTTCTCTGACTCTTGTTTTTTGCTTTTATTTTGTTTTTTTAAGCAGGAAGTAGAAAATATACCAGTGGATCTGAACATTAGAATTAGAAAATATCTTCATATAGGCATGCAGTAGTCTGTACCCTACTGTGCTTTTGTCTTAGCAGACTATAAGTTCTATATAAAAGATGAAAAGCTATGTTTAGGGATATGCCTCAGTAAATCATTTACCACATAAACATGAGGAACAAATTTAGATCCCCCAAACATAATCCACCTAAAAGCTGAGCAGGCATCGCAGCTTGTTTGTGATAATATTGTGTTGAGGTAATTTGGGAGCAAACTAGCCAGATTATCTCTAGGTCCAATAAGAGCCCTGACTCAATATATAAGGTGGAGAGAAAGGAAGACATCCAATGTTTATTCTATTTATAGGACATTGTAGAGGGCTGCCCTTTTCTAACATTTCATACAACTCAGAGGTTTATGTTCTTTACCTCTCTCCTCTTTGATATTTTCTTTTTCAATTTACTTGTAAGAATATTTTCATGTTGCTCTCATGCCCTCCCAAAACAGTATTATGCATTGCACCCTGCAATGAATATCAGGCACTATCTTTTTACTTGCTCTAGAGAAAGTGAGAGGTGAGGTTTTATTCAGATTGCCAATGAAAAACAAGGAGTTTGTATAAATGATAAATTGGACATCTTCAATAATCTGACTGACTGCCCCAGTGATTTGAACTGTTGAGTTCTTTAAAGAAGCACACTGAGAAAAAGTCACGTGTAAGAGATTTATTGAGGTGTTTTCAGAAAATTAGTACCAGAACCTCAGGAAAGGAAGTAGGACCAGGCAGAAGAAGTTGAAAGTTAACACTACTCTAAAACAGGTATCAAATAACTCTGAAGTTGTGACAAACACTCAGGTTTGCCTTACTTTGCAGAACAGGGGCTATCTATGTCTTTATACGTTTCTATAGTGCTCACTGGATACAATTTGCTCCTGAGAAAAACATATAGCCTAAAACAAAGCAGTTATTTGCACATGAGGAAAATTTATGTGGGAGGCTGACAGCTAAAGAATGTCTCATGGCTACATTCCCAGAAGCTGGAGGAATGAGTTCCTTGGTCCTAAAGATGGATCTGGATGGCATAACACAGTGTCTACTATACTTAGAATGAATTCACAAACTTGTTCTAAAGTTTGTATCAGAGCTGGTTGAAACATTTGATTTGAGATAGCAAGTACTTGGGAAGAAAAGAGGAACCAAGAGATACTTAAATGACCCTGTGTTGTACCATGTGGCCTAGTATCCCCAGATACCACAGGCAAGACTAGAGGGAACATTCATCTCTACAGAAGCAGCACTACCATATATGCCTAGTGGTTCAGGAGGTAGTCTCTGTGCACATTATGTATCAGGAATAGTAATGATGGGTTGGATTAATTTGTTATCTTTCTGATACATACAGCAAAACCTCAAAATAAAAGAGTAAAGAAATATTTTAAAGCAATAGAAGTTAAATATATCTATATCTATATCTATCTATTTATCTATCTCTCTATCTCTCTATCTCTCTATCTCTCTATCTCTCTATCTCTATCTCTATCTCTATCTCTATCTCTATCTCTATCTCTATCTCTATACAATGAGAAGACTGATAGTGAGGCCCTTGAAGAAAATTTGAATACAAACTCTAAACATAAGGAACAGTATGAAGAAAGATGGAGAAAGTGAGGCCAGTACAATCATCACTGCCTGACAGAAGTGCACACTTTTAGTGACTAGTAAAATATAAATTAAAACACTATTTAAACATTGTCTGCTTTAACAACAACAACAAAAGGTTTCAATTATCCTACAATGCCCTTCAAATTTCCTAGTGAATCAGAATTAACCAAAGAGCTTTTAGAAAAACACACTGTTGATCCCTGAACTCACTTCTGAAAATTCTGTTTAATCCTGATCAGAGACCTTAAGTCCCTATTTTAACAAGCTATTTGGGTAATTATTATGTAGCAAGTCACCAAACTGGTGTTTGAGAATCACTTTCTGAGGGCATGATTCCATATACCAAGTGCTGGTATTCATTTTACATTCAGGCCTAGGAAGAAATCATTTTTACTATTCAACTGCCCAAAGTAACACCATTTTGTCCTAGTTTTAGCTAAGTTCACCCACCAGTCCCAAGCCCCCACTGACTGAGTAGAACATTCTCCTGCAGCTGCACTTGCAACTTAGAGAGGTCCATTGTTTTACAACATAAAACAAATCAACTGAACTGAAACTTGAGACTTCTGCTGCTTGACCTGCCTCAGGTATGATGTAATTGTGGTTTGTGGATTTATCAACTTTACCCTGCCTCTTTCTAGGCTGGAGTGCAGAGCTCTTTCTGTCACAAGCCTGCTCGTGACTGCCAGCAAATAACGAACTTTTAATTTGACCTTCACTAAGTGGCATTCTCCTGTGTCTTGCATGGGTATAGCACTATGGTGACTGAGCAGGCATTAATAGGGATATCTGTATTACTAAGTAAGACTGGAAATGAATGGAATTGCATTCATCACTGCTGCACTAATTACTCTTTTTTTTTTTGAGATGGCATCAAACCTCGAAGCTCCTGCTTAGAAAGCAAGCCAAGCATTTCTTTTATTGACTTGTTAGCAAAGTGATTAAGCTTTTATTGCATTTTTGTGATTTTTTTGATATCTTTTGTAAACATATCTATCTACACATAGAAAATACTTATTCTGAAGTGTCTTCCAAAGAATAAAATCTTAGTGCTATTATGTCTGAAATTTAGGAAAAATATAATGTATACCAGAAGATGGCCTACATATATGGATTGAATGTTTAAAGGATTGACACATTTTTAAAATGTGTGCTATCTCTTGGATCTTTCTTATCTATATACCCATAAATGCTTAGGATTCTATAAGTGTTCTATTGATTGATGGATGGATTCACTGCTTCTCTTATCCACCTTTTATACTTTCCTCTCCCTCTTTAGATTCTAGATATTGTAAAAATCTAACAAACCTTATAGTTTTGAAGGTCCCAAGTTGGCCTATATTTTAAAGCTTACCTTCTCAGAGAGATGATAGCATTTCCAAGGAACTAAAACTGGTTTTTAGGGCTTTAAAAATAGGTATGTTGCAAGGCATAGTGGCACATGACTTTAATACCAGCACTGGGGAGGTAGAGGCAGGTGGATCTTTCTGAGTTTGAGGCCAGCCTGATGGTCAACATAGGGAGTTCCAGGACAGCCAGAACTATCAAAAATACCCTGTCTCAAAACAACAACAACAACAACAACAACAACAGAAATAGGTATCTAACTGACTCATGGCCCTTCTAAGGGTTACTCAGCTCATAACGAATCATATGATTTGTGGAATTGAGTTTCTAAGGGAAGTTTTGGAATAAATATGTAAATATATCCTTATATTGGTGAGTAATAACCAAAACAAGATTGAAAATACTGTTTTATATTTAAACTTCTAGCCTATTTTCTCTGTCCCTCTCTGTCTCTCTGTCTCTGTCTCTGTCTCTCTGTCTCTCTCTCTGTGGGGGAGGGTTGTGAGGGTGGGGGTGTGCAAACATGCACACTACAACATACATGTAAAAGTCAAAGGGCAACTATTAGGAGTCATTTCACCATGGGAGTCCTGAGAATTGAACTCAGGTCACCTGGCTTGGCAGCAGGACCCTTTAACTTTACCTTGTGAGCCAACCTGCCAGCCCTGAAAGTACTTTTAATAGCTTTACAAAACTCTGGACTTCTAGCTAGGATCTGGTCTTTGCCTCAGTGCACACAGATTGCTGTGAGCATTTTGAGTGGTAGAGTGGCAGAATGAATCATTCAGGAGACCTGGTTTTCTGGCTAGCCATTACAGACATCCTGGGTAACATTACATTAGCTGCCAAGTATTCTGTTTGAGCAGTACCTGAAGAGTTAGCACTGTTCAGAAGAGCTTGAAGAATTTAATATAGTGAACAAGATTTCAAGGGATAGCTAGAATTTTTCTTATTGGAGGCTTGTATTAGTTACTTTGCTTTTGTGATCAAATATCTAATAGCAGTAATTAAGGGAGGAATTATTTTGGCTTGCGGTCCCAGAAAACAGTCTACTGTGACTGGCTCTGTTGTTTTTGACATACATGTGGTAGAGCATCATATGGAGGAAGAAGCTGTTTGCTGAACAGAGTTCAGGAAGTGGAGTGAGTGGTAGGAAGGGGGCAGAGCCAAGATACCACTGCCAAGGGAACTGCTCAAGTGGCCTGTTTTTCTCTAGCTAGACCTCACCTTCTAAACTTTCTAGAACCTCCTCAAATAGTACCACCAACATCACTATGAGAGCCTTTAGTGAAACATTTTAGCTCAGACCACAATAAAAGACCCTTCAGGAGTCATCCTTGGGGAAATGGAAATCAAGTGACATGAATAATAATGGTATTATTGAAATGCAAAACTAACTGAATAGTTCAAAATTATGTTCTGTCAGAGAAGCCTGGAGACATAGATAAGAGAGAACAGGAGCCTAGAAGTTAGTGGATCTAAATATTGTGACTAAGTTGAACATGCTAGATATAAAAAGCAAGAAATTAAAAAAAAATCAAGATAGTGTTTGAGATCATTTCTATTAGGAAATTGATGTAATATGTCTCCATGATCTAGAATTAAATGTACTTGCTTTGTTGTTGTTGTTGTTGTTGTCTTTGCTTTTTGGGTTTTTGTTTGTTTTCCAATTCAGGTCATTTGCTCATATTCAGAACTAAACTAGTTCTGTTTATGTGAATAATGCATTAATTAAAGTATAGTTACTAAGTATATATGTGAACTATAGGGAAGCAAATCAGAAATACAAATATGAGTAACAAATATAGCATACATAGTTATGTCTTTCAAAGTGTCAAAATATCAACTCAGAACTTTGCATTAGTCTCTTACAGAAGAGCTTACTATGCTCATATTCTGTACATTATTGGCAAATGTCTGTAGCCTATTGAACATTGCCTATTGGTAAATGTCTGTAGCCTATATTTCCTGAATGCTATTTTTTTCAATTATGCACGCAGAAATGCATCTTAAGTATTTATAAAATAGAGCATTGATTAAATTTTTAATGTATTTTAATTATTATATTTATATTATAGCATACGTTTATCCTTTGTGTTGTAGCATAAGCAATTCTTGCCATTACTTTAGAATGATATTAAAAAACATCTGATAATGTTTTAGGGCTTCTAGGCTGAATGTCTTATGTACCAAATTTATTTCCTATTAAGTTATTTTGCCGGATCTCCTGTGCCAGGAAAGGTTAAACTGTACAGACACCCACATAAGTTCCTCTGCTCATTGGCTTGTGGTGTATCAGGAAAGAGCACTTGAAGTAATAAGGAGTTGGAAGAGACAAAGAAATGTATCCATTATTGCTTCCTCTGCATGACCATCAAAGTTTATTTGAAGGCCTCAGTTGCTATACATATGCTATATCAGCATCCAGTGCTAGCATCTTCTTCTTTCTTCAGGATTTAAAATTCTTGGTGTTGTTAACCTTGGGGCATTACTATCTCTAGTTTTATAAATGGTGCCCATGCCTTTGTAAATGATCCAATATTTTAATTCCTATCAGTTATCCACAGTGATTATTCTTCCTATTCTGTAGAACTCATACTAAAATTCCATTGTAGTAAATTCTGGGGTTGTGCCAGATCAGTGACCTTTTAATAGATTATGCTACATATAAGCTAAATTTCTAAACAAGGCATTTTAAACTTTTTTTCACTTTTATTAAAAATAGATGTTTTTCCCCCAAATAATATAACCTAATTCTGGTTTCCCCTCCCCTCTTGTTTTAGGGCTTCCAATTCATCCCTACTGCCTCTCCCATCTGGATCAATCTCCTTTCTTTCTCTCTTTAGAAAACAAACAGGCTTCTAATGGATGATATGATATGATATGATATGATATATGATATGACAAGGAAAGCACCCAGGAAAAGACATGTGAAACAAATACAAATATTGAGGTGCACTTATTTGTGCATTCAGGAATTCCATAAAAACCCTAAACTGGGAGCCATAATATATATGAAAGGACCTGTGAGATTAAAACAGAGATTCCACTGAGTTCATTTGTTCTTGGGCATCTATAGCTGGACAGCAATCTACCCTTAGTTTGTTTCATCAATGAGACCCATTTGGAGAAAACTCAACTTTCATTTGCAATTGTTATCAGTTGGAGATAACTTCTAGGTTAGGGGTGGGGGCATGTGTCCATCTCTCCTTCTAGCTCAAGGATCCCATCTGAGGCAGACCTGTGTAGGACCTATGCAGACTGTGTCAGTCTCTATGTGTATTGTTCATGTTGATTTAGAAGAGAGGCTTGCTTTTTTGGTGTCCTTCATCTCCTCCAGCTACTACATTCTTTCTGCCTTCTCTTCCATAGAGTTCCCTGAGCCTAGATGGTGGTGGGTATTTGATGGAGATATCAGTTTACGGAGGAGTGTCTGAAGTCTCTCACTCTCTATATAATGCCTAGCTGTTGGTTTTCATATTTGTTACTCTCTGCTGCAGGAGGAAGCTTCTTAGGTGTTCAACAATTGTTGAACAAGGAACAAATATAAGAGTATAGGCGAATAGAAGTCCCTTATTGGGAACCTTCTTCAAACTTGTTTACTGTTTCTCTATTCATAGTGGTGAGGAATTGGAAATAACCAAAATGTCTCTCAACAGATGAATGAATAAAGAACATATGGAACATTTATACACTGGAATATTACTCAGCTCTTAAAAAAATGAAACCATGAAATTCACAGTAAATGTATAGGACTAGAAAAAAAATCATCCCAAGCGAGATAACTCAGACTCAGAAAGACAAATAGAATATATATTGACTTATATGGATATTAGCTGTTAAGTCAATGATAACTAAACTACAATCCATACAGCTACAGAGATTAGATATAGAATAAGAGACAATGTGAGGTGGGGCAGATGTCTCTAGGAAAAGAAATAGAATAAATGGCTATAGATAGATGGGGCAGGGGACTGGAACCAGATGGTAAAGTGAGGAACAGTAGTGGAGGTAGGAGTTGAGAGAGGAAATATGAGGAGTGACAGCAAGAATTGTGGTACATTTGAGACATAGTATGGAAACTTAATAGAGTAGAAGATACTGTGTGTGTGTGTGTGTGTGTGTGTGTGTGTGTGTGTGTGTGTGTGTGTGTTCTAAATGAAATTGCCAAATAATGGGGAAAGTCCCAATTGGTCATCTTTTGTCACCAAACAAACCTTTCAATACTTGCAATAGGTTATATCTAATTGAGTTGTTGGCCAAAGGGTCCCCTTGGAAATCCCCCAAACAACCCAGGCAGTTGCCAAAAGTATAAGTTGCTCATCATAAACTGATGACAAGGCCCTATCACTGAAGACAACACTCACACAACTCATTGACCATGGAGAAGTTGCTCTGGTGCCTGCATACCCCTACATGTGCTAGCATCTTTGGTACTAGAAGGTACTCTGAATGCTACCAAAGGAGAAATGTAAACACCAACCCAATCACAAACCTTTTGATCTACAGTGGTATGCTACCTGCAAGGTATATTGCTGCATTGGTTCTACAAACCTGTTGTGGGTTGCCTTGGTGTTGTTTGTATTTTGATGTTAATCCTGTCCACAATGAGAAGCAGATCATGTACTCAGGAGATTCCATGTGAACCTGCTCCCTATTTTAACTGGTCAAATAACTGGCTAAAGCCTGTGATTAGGCAGTGGAAGGGAAAGGTGGAGCTGGAAGTTTTAGAGAATGAGTGAGAGGAAGAAGAAGTAGAAGGTGAAACAGAACCATGTGGCCTAGAGGAGCTGCAAGTAGCAAGGGATCTCATAGCTGGGAAATAGAGTAGTGTAGTGGTAGATCTGCCCAATTTAGGCACACAGCGTATAAATATTATGTGTTGTGTGTTTTTTGCATGGGCATATTGGGGTAGGATATTCTCCGCCCAGCAATTATGCTATCTGGGTGATTTTAAAGTGTTAGATATGTCTGACATTTTTTGCGGTGACTCAGGTGGGCAGAAGAGAAAGAACACAGCCGAGGCCGAATTCGCCCAAGCTTTGGAACAGGAGGATTGGGAAAAAAAAAAAGCTCCAGGGGAGAGGTAACCACAGTAGATAGTGTATTGGCAAGAGAGTGATCTCAGAACCCTGGAGAGGCAAAGTCAGTGTTTGTGGGAGAGGCTTTGGTTAGCAGGTGGGTGGATGCTGGTCCTATAGCCTACCTGGGCCAGGCATGTTTTTGTTTTTGTTTTGTTTTGTTTTGTTTTTTTGAGGAGGGGGTCTGGAACTCACTTTGTAAACTAGGCTGGCCTCGAACTCAGAAATCTGCCTGCCTCTGCCTCCTGAGTGCTGGAATTAAAGGCGTGCACCACCACTGCCCAGCTCAGGCATGGGTTGCAGGCAGAGGGAGGCAGCGAGGAGCGCAGGTACAAAGAGCTGCTGGTCAACCTGAACCCCTGGCTTCCCGCCACCTGACGCACAAACTCTACAAGTGCATCAAGAAAGCTGTGACTGCTGCAGCTGGGGACCCATCCCATAATCAGCCACCAAACTCAGACACTATTGCATACACCAGCAAGATATTGCTGAAAGGGCCCTGATATAGCTGTCTCGTGTGAGGCTATGCCAGTGCCTGGCAAACACAGAAGTGGATGCACACAGTCAGCTATTAGATGGAACACAGGGTTCCCAATAGAGGAACTAGAGAAAGTACCCAAGGAGCTGAAGGGTCTCCAACCCTATAGGTAGAAGAACAATATGAAATAACCAATACCCCCAGAGCTCGTGTCTCCAGCTGCGTATGTAGCAGAAGATGGCCTAGCTGGCCTTCATGGGAAGAGAGGCCACTTGGTCATGCAAACCTTATATCCCCCAGTACAGGGGAATGCCAGGGCCATGATGTGGGAGTGGGTAGATAGGAAAGTTGGGCGGGGGGGTGGGAGAGGATATAGGGGACTTTCAGGATAGCATTACATTTGGAATGTAAATGAAGAAAATATCTAATAAAAATTGGGAAAAAAAAAAACAATGACTATAGCCCTTTCCAGGATATGTATTTTTCATAGCATCAATAAAAGCAAGGCAGAAAAAAAAAAAAAAAAAAAAAAAAAGGCTGTGAAGCAAAAGCAGATCCGTCGCGGGGTGAAGGAGATTCAGAAATTTGTCAACAAGGGTGGGAAAGGGATCATGGTTTTGGCAGGAGATACATTGCTGATTGATGTGTACTGCCATCTTCCAGTTCTGTGTGAGGACCAGAACTTGCCCTACGTCTACATCCCCTCTAAGACGGACTTGTGTGCAGCCACAGGCTCCAAGTGTCCCACTTGTGTGATCATGGTGAAGCCCCATGAAGAATATCAGGATGCCTATGACAAGTGCCTGGAGGAGGTGCAGGCACTACCTACACCTCTGTGAGAGACTTGGGCTGCAACCCAGCCCCATTCCAAGAGATCTGGCTGGCTGCAGGCAGCTGCCCACCCTAACAGCATCTCCTGATTTCTTGCTGTGTGAGTCTTCCCAGGCAGCTCCAACAGCTGTTGTTGGAGGCGGAGCCAGCATATCTGCCATCATTGCCATCTCCTCCTGAGCTTTGATGAACACAGTTTCAAGAACATGGGATAGAAGTAAATGCTAAGGCAAAAATGTGAAAAAAAATTACATACAACATAAACCTTGTAGGAGTAACTAACAAGTATCTAATTTGATTTAAGGCTCAGTCCACAAGATGGAACCCATACCTGACACTACTGCATCAGCAAACAAGAGCCTGACACTAGATAGCCCAGAGACTTAGTGTAAAAGCAAATACTAATAGCACATTAACAAAAACGTTCTAAGTTAAAAATATCAGTAAATGACTTAGTTACAGCTCACCTAGAAAAGTTGGACTCTTTTGCACAGAAAGTAACTATTCTGGTGTGAATACAATTACATTCCATGTAAATCAAGTTGACTTATACTAATTTGGAAGAAGAGCTATTGGTAATATAAACCTTTTACTTTCAATTTGAGGCAAGCAAAATAAACAATGGATATTTCTAAAGGTACCACCAACAACAACAACAACAAAATTTTACCTCAGAGAGCGCTGATTTTATTACTAAGAACAGTAACAAAATTAATTTCCTATGGAGACAAAATGCTTTTCTTATTCCCTTCAAACCAGAACTAATAATTTAAAATAGTTCCAATAGACTTAAAAGTGCCTCAAGCCTCGTGTAGATTTAAATAGCAATTTGCATGTCTATCTCTCAGTGTATACGTTTTTTAATTACAGAAAGTATAGGTAAATTGCTCCTTGATTTTGCATATATAAACAGCTCCAAAGGTAGCATACAAGTGATAATTTAGATTTGACAAGTTATCCCTAGGATGTGTGCATGGAACCATTTAGCACTGACTGCTTAAGACTGAAAAGTAAACAATGAATCTCAGAGCAACAGAAGCAGAAACATGTCATCATTTCATGTTTGGAAATCCTGTACTTCAGCTTTGTTCCTTGGAAATAGAAGACTCTGTCATCTTCTCATTCTTTTCATTTTGAGGGGTGACCAGATTAATATGAAACTAGTTTCTAATCTATATGATATGTCAACAATTTCATTCCTCTTTTATTTTTTTTCAAAAGGAAATTAAATGCAAAGTCTATAACACACACACACACACACACCCCACCCAGCTAGGACTGTAATTTGTTAACATCTTGTAAATAACTTACTGCAGAGAGCTTTATGAAAAAGGGAGGTGGGGTAGTACTTGGCACAGGTAAAAGCAGATCTACCAGACAGATGTACTTCCTACTCACATTAGAATTCCTCTAGGGTTGTATATGTCAACATAAGGCAGATGGCTCAATAATTACTTGTGAAGAGTTCATGAAGACAAGATATTCAGGTCAGTGAAGATGGTGGAAATTTTCATAGACATGAATACATTCCATATTAGAAATATAGGCAGAAGAAATAACTGTCCTTATCCCGCAAGACACACACACACACACATGCAACAGCAGGGCCTAAGTCACTGTGGACACTTGAATTTAATTGAAGTGAACACTAATTGAATCATTGAATTCCCAATGAGGGAAGAAAAACAAGAATTATAGGCATGTTATGGACATGTGATAGGTTTTTGTTGTTGTTGCTGTTGTTTGTTTTGTTTCTTTTTCCCCTCAGACTGCAACTGAAGTATAGGTTCGAAACCTAGCCATTTATTCCCACTGACAGCTCCATCTGGCATTCATGTCAAGAAGTAAGCAGGGCCACCTTATGCTCTATAGTGATAGAGATTCTGGCTCCGGATCTCCATGGGGAGCTTAGTCAGGAGACTAGTCCCGTGAGTAGATTGCCAGAGCTAGGGTGACAAAGAGCTTGGGCTAATCTTTATTTTTCTTCATTGGGTTTGGCTTTTAGAATTATGGGACCAAACCACAATTTGGCATGCAAAAGACATAATAATGATTATTTTATCTTAGGCTGTTTGTAGATTTCAGATTCTTCTGTGGAGTATGAGAGTTAGAAAGAAGACAAGTTACATAACAGAGGGAAGTAAACACAGATTGGCTAACTGAGTCGTATTTTGGATTTTCATTGGTAAAAGCAGAATATTTGCTGTGTAAAGAAAAGCAAGAGGACCTTTTCATTAATTTTATTTTCTCAGTTGTGCTGCGAGGTTTTTCTGCCACTAAAATCATTACACTGCCAGAGTCCTATTTCTTATAAGACAAGAATTATTTATATACATATGCATACCCTGTATCTATCTATCTATCTATCTATCTATCTATCTATCTATCTATCTATCTATCTATCTATCTATCTGTCTATCTATCTATCTATCATTAGTACTTTTACTTTATAATTCAAAATTTGCCCTATTGACCTATATTTAACATGAGAATATTTTAGACATCTCTTCAGCATGTTTACAGTCAGGCAACCCTTACTACATATATTAAAATGTATCACATTACCTAGCCACTTTATTCTGGATGATCTCTCTAAAGCATTTAATATCCTCATCACTTATCCATCTCTTTACTCTTATCACACAACAATCAAACAAGTTTGACATGAAAAAGTATCTTTCTATTTTTGTAAGTAGTTGAAATATTATTTTCATAAAAGTAAACAGAAAACATTTTAATCCATTCAATAATCTATTCTTAAAACAGGTGAGAAAAAAAACTGTCTTGGAGGTGACAAGGGACATTCAGACCACAAGATAACCATCATGATGAAACATTACAATCTTGGTGACATACCAAGCCATCTTAAGAAGACTCAGATTAGCTATAAATGCTGCTTTATAGTCACAGGCATACAGCTACTCCAAAGACTAAGAACTGGTTTCACCTTGAGGCAACTAACCTAGAGGGAATTAGAACTGAAGTGAGCCTACTCTTAAGTATTGGATATCTTAGTCACAGACTTTCACCTCCTTCAGTTGTGAGAGATTATTTCTCAAAGTAGATTTATGAAGAATAAATAAGTAAAACCTTCAAATTAGTTAGTCCTTTTAAATCAGGCACAGGTACACCAAGGTGAGGCTTCCCAAACATTTTCTCCTTATTGTAGAAAGATATACACTATGCAATGATTCGGGTCTACACTGAACATATCATGTCATCTCCAACAAAATTCAATTACTTTCTTACCTGGAAATGCTATTTAGTTTTGTTTTCCCAGCTGTGCTTATGAATATAAGCCAATGAAGAATCAACTCTAAAAATGTACAGAGCTTTAACTCAAATACTCTAATGTTGGTGCAAGCTCAAAGTTTAAATAAGTGCTATAAAATTATTACCATGAGCAAGTTACATAGATCATTAATCTTTAATTGTATATATAAGCAGATATAAAGATGTCTCTATAGGTATTTCCTAGATACCTTTAACTTAAGATGTTCCAAATTGTAGAACATGATGATGAATGCTTATAATCCTAGAACATCAGGAACTAAGACAGAACATTAGTTTGAGGTCAGCTTGAATTACATAGTAGGATCTTGTCTTAAAGTAAAGTCACAAAGTAAACTGAATACCCTCCCTATGTCTCTGTGATACAAATTTATACTCCCTTAACTACTTCATTGTTACAGGATATTTGATCACACCATGAAACCTAAGATAGTGCTATTTACTAGAAAAAACTGTTTTTAGTTGTGGTGTGGCTCAGCCGTAGCACATACTTTTAATCCAAGAGTGTTCTGTTTATTGTAAACAGGATTAAATAAAGTCAACCACAGGTCAAGAGGAGGAACAAGCAACCAGTTGACTGGGAAAAAAAAACATAGTGAGTAAGAGGAACTTAGAACAGACAGAGAAATGCATAGGAAGTTTAAGAAAGGGACATCCAGTTTGAGGGGGTTTTGAGGTGGCATGGAGAAGGAAAACTTTTTTTTTTCCCTTTTGGGATGTTAGCTATGGAGGAAGTACCAACTGGGTGCTTTCTCTGCCTCTCTTGAGTTAGCAGGTTTTCTGCCTAGCATCTGGCTCCTGAGTCTTTATTGGTAAAATCAACGCTTTAGATTTTATTGAAAACAATACTTCATTCTCTTAGATAAATATCATGAAGGTTGGGAATTAGTCCAAAGTCCTTAATGCCTAAACTTCTAGTTATTTCCCCCAGCCAATTCCTCTTCTTCCTAGACATAGAGCTAGATAGCATTGCCTGGCTTCACCAGTGTGGCCATAATACTGAGTACTAGAAAATTGAATATACATAGGAATGCTATGAATATTTCCTCACCGAAGCTTTGAAAATGAGGGCCTGCTTCATTCACAATTCCTCCTTCCTGAAACCATCAAGAAGTTTTAATGGTGGAACTGTAAAAATACAAGGGTGTTGCCAGGCAGTGGTGGTACACACCTTTAATCCTAGCACTTGGGAGGCACAGGCAGGCAGATTTCTGAGTTCAAGGCCAGCCTGGTCTACAGAGTGAGTTCCAGGTCAGCCAGGGCTACACAGAGAAACCCTGTCTTGAAAACAAACAACCAACCAAACAAACAAACAAACAAACAAACAAAAATACGAGGGTGTCAAGGAATATTTACTTCAACAGTCACATAAGGAAGAAATAAACATTTATGCTCATCAATCTATCATATATACTTGGATCTGTTCTGTACTGCAGCTTATTATACCTGAGAAATACACTGATATTTCTAAGTTAGCTAATTCTGTCTTATAGACAGCTTTCAGATTTTTCCCACAACCTTTAGGCCAAGTTTCCCCTTCTTTTGTTCAGATTTTCATCCATCTTGGAGTAAAAGAGTATAGAGTATAAATAGTCTATACCTTAATCTCTTGTTCTCCCTTTGGCATTGCTTTCCTCAAAAGCATTATCAAAATGTTTCAACAAATACCTTTCCATGATGTTAAGCAATAATATACTACTAACCAAATCACCATCACCTATATAAATTTTATTTTCTGATTACTGAAAGGTATTCGTACTCTATTCCCAGACTCGTTTGTTAGGTCAACTTCTTGTGTACCTTATAGTCAGTGACCCACTGATTTATTTCCAGTTCTAAGAAGATGCTTATTGATGCCTTTCTTCTTAGAATTCACTTCTTTTGCCTCTTGATCCTTCATTTTGGGGCAACTTGAGTCATTCTTTAGTTTGCCTCATACTCATACTCATACTCATACTTATACTCATTCTCTAGTTTGCCTATCTGTTGCTGTGATAAGGTACTCACTGAAAGTAACCTGGAGAGTAAAGTTTCATCACCAAGTAAGGTCAGGGCAGGAACTCAAGGCAGGAACCTAGAAGTAGGAACAAATCCAAAGGGCATGGAGGAGTGTTGTTTACTGGCTTGCTATTCTTGGCTCATTCAGCTTTCTATCTTATACAACCCAGGACCACCTTCCCAGGGGTGGTACCACCCACAGTGAGCTGGGCACTCCAACACCAATCATTAATCAAGACAATGCCCAATAGACATGTCCACAGGTCAATCTGATAGTGGCAGCTACTCAATTAAATTTCCTCTTTCCAGTGACTCGGTGATTGTAGTTTGTTTCAAGTTGACAAAACTAACCAGCACAACTCCTAAAGATAAGAATATTGCTATTGGCAGGCATACCACCTTCCCTTGGTAGTTACTTTTGAGTTCTTCCAAATGGAAACTGTGCTCATGTAAAATTATTAGCAATGAAACGTGTATCAATAATTAAAGCAATAATTATAGGGATGATTTTTTGTCTATAAAATACTGCACCTTTAAATGTCTCTAATTAATGATTTGAATTATTCTAAAATTTTTCTTTAGGCACGCCAACAGTCAGAAAGTTCATGTCACAGGTTATTTTCCTTAGGAAGTCATAAAACATGTTATCATTTAATATACAGTATCCCACCCTCATTTCTGATGAAACTTGAACAATATGTGAAATATTTCTTCCAGCAGTGTAAAATTAAAGCCCCTTAATAATACTGTTTTTCTCTACTATGATGTTCTCATACCACCTGCTAATAAGATAAAATGTTTTCCCACACAATTTGTATATGTTGCTCAATTTGAAGAAGGCAAGCTGAGAAATTTATTGGAGAATGGAATTTGAGTGGGAGAATATAAATTGAACACTATTGAGATAACCATTCTTGTTTTACTTCCTTAAAGGAACACTAAGAATAATTCCATAATCATCTTTCTTTATTCCTCTACTGACATTTCTTCTATAGATTCTATTACTGATATCTTGGTTTTAACAAGAGTTAGCATTTAAGGAGTTCTTACAAGGTGTGATATATTTTCTTTTTTGTGATATGTTTTCTTAGAATATATATATATATATATATATATATATATATATATATATATATATATATTAGCTAGAGCAAGTGGGGCAGGGCTGAGCAAGCAGGGTTGACCAGAACCCAGAACAAGGTAAAAAAAAAAAAATCCATCATGACCAAGTAGGTTTCATCCCAGGAATGTAGGGATGGTTTAATATACAGAAATCCATTAACGTAATACACTATATAAACAAACTCAAAGAAAAAAAACCACATGATCATCTCTTTAGATGCTGAGAAAACATTTGACAAAATCCAACACCCATTCATGATAAAAGTCTTGGAAAGATCAGGAATTCAAGGCCTATACCTAAAAATGATAAAAGCAATCTACAGCAAACCAGTGGCCAACATCAAAATAAATGGAGAGAAACTGGAAGCAATCCCACTAAAATCAGGGACTAGACAAGGCTGCCAACTTTCTCCCTACCTATTTAATATAGTACTTGAATTCCTAGCCAGAGCAACTCGACAACAAAAGGAGGTCAAGGGGATACAAATTGGAAAGGAAGAAGTCAAATTATCTCTATTTGCAGATGATATGATAGTATATATAAGTGACCCCAAAAACTCCACCAGAGAACTCCTAAACCTGATAAACAGCTTCAGTGCAGTAGCTGGATATAGAATTAACTCAAACAAATCGATGGCCTTTCTCTATACAAAGGATAAATTGGCTGAGAAAGAGATCAGGGAAACAACACCCTTCACAATAGTCACTAACAATATAAAATATCTTGGTGTGACTCTAAAGAAGGAAGTGAAAGATTTGTATGATAAGAACTTCAAGTCTCTGAAGAAAGAAATTGAGGAAGATCTCAGAAGATGGAAGGATCTCCCATGCTCATGGATTGGCAGAATCAATATAGTAAAAATGGCTATCTTGCCAAAAGCTATCTACAGATTCAATGCAATCCCCATCAAAATTCCAACTCAATTCTTCAAGGATCTAGAAAAGACAATT
>LR755127.1:5949481-5964938 GCA_902729485.2 Mus minutoides
ATCTTCTCAACAATAAAAGAACCTCTGGTGGAATCACCATGCCTGACCTCAAGCTGTACTACAGAGGAATTGTAATAAAAACTGCATGGTACTGGTAAAGCAACAGACAGGTAGATCAATGGAATAGGATCGAAGACCCAGAAATGAATCCACACACCTATGGTCACCTGATCTTTGACAAGGGAGCTAAAACTATCCAGTGGAAAAAAGACAGCATTTTCAACAAATGGTGCTGGAACAACTGGCGGCTATCATGTAGAAGACTGGGAATTGATCCATTCTTATTTCCTTGTACTAAGGTCAAGTCTAATGGTTTAAGGATCTCCACATAAAACCAGAGACACTGAAACTTATAGAGGAGAAAGTGGGGAAAAGCCTCGAAGATATGGGCACTGGGGAAAAATTGCTGAATAGAGCAGCAAAGGCTTGTGCTGTAAGATCAAGAATTGACAAATGGGACCTCATAAAGTTGCAAAGCTTCTGTAAGGCAAAAGATACTGTCAACAAGACAAAAGGGCCACCAACAGATTGAGAAAGGATCTTTAGCAATCCTAAATCAGATAGGGGACTGATATCCAATATATATAAAGAACTCAAGAAGGTGGACACCAGGCAATCAAAAAACCCCATCAAAAAGTGGGGCACAGATTTAAACAAAGAATTCTCAACTGAGGAATACCAAATGGCCAAGAAGCACCTGAAAAAATGTTCAACATCCTTAATCATCAGGTGTAGGAAGCAGCAGTTGCTCTGGAACAGCAGTTGCTCTGGAATGGCAGTTGCTCCTGCAGTTGCTCAGGAATGGCAGTTGCTCCGGAATGGCAGTTGCTGAGGAATGGCAGTTGCTCCAGAAAACCCGGGCTCCCTCTTCAGGCCCTCCTCAAGCAATAGCCCCTCCCGAACGGGCAATATGCTAATGAGGTGTGGCTTGTGGCACCAATGAATGTGCCACATGCTAATGAGGTGTATCTTGGTGCACCAATCTGCAACCACTACGACACCCTCCACCCTTCCCTGGGAGAGTATAAAAGCAGCAGCTCTGCTGCTGTTCGGGGTCCTGGGAATCAACTATCAAGGTGCTCCTGAATAAAGCTGACTGAGAAGATCCCGGTGGTGGCGTGACTTTCTTGCTGGTCGAGGGAGGTGTGTCACAATCAGGGAAATGCAAATCAAAACAACCCTGAGATTCCACCTCACACCAGTAAGAATGGCTAAGATCCAAAATTCATGTGATAGCAGATGCTGGCGTGGATGTGGAGAAAGGGGAACACTCCTCCATTGTTGGTGGGACTGCAAGCTGGTTCACCCACTCTGGAAATCAGTCTGGCTGCTCCTCAGAAATTGGGCATAGTACTATCAGAAGATCCTGCAATACCTCTCCTGGACATATATCCAGAAGATGTTCCATCTGTTAATAAGGACACATGTTCCACTATGTTCATAGCAGCCTTATTCATAATAGCCAGAAGCTGGAAAGAACCCAGATGTCCCTCAACAGAGGAATGGATACAAAAAATTTGGTACACTTACACAATGGAGTACTACTCAGCTATTAGAAACAATGAATATATGAAATTCCTAGGGAAATGGATGGATCTGGAGGGTGTCATCCTGTGTGAGGTAACCCAATCACAAAAGAACTCACATAACATGTACTCACTGATAAGTGGATATTAGCACAGAAACCTAGACTACTCAAGATACAATTTACTAAACACATGAAACTCAAGAAGAATGAAGATCAAAAGGTGGACACTTCGCCAATTCCTAAAATTAAGAACAAAGCACACATTGAAGGAGTTACAGAGATCATGTGTGGAGCTGAATCAAAAGGATGGACCAACCAGTGACTGTGGCTGCCGGGGATCCATCCCATAATCAGCCACCAAACATAGACACTATTGCATATGCCAGCAAGATAGTGCTGAAAGGGCCCTGATATAGCTGTTCCATGGGAGGCTATACCAGTGCCTGGCAAACACAGAAGTGGATGCTCACATTCAGCTATTAGATAGAACACAGGACTCCCAAGGAAGAAGCTAGAGAAGGTACCCAAGGAGCTGAAG
This sequence comes from Mus minutoides, assembly GCA_902729485.2. Taxonomy (NCBI): domain Eukaryota; kingdom Metazoa; phylum Chordata; class Mammalia; order Rodentia; family Muridae; genus Mus; species Mus minutoides. Next base: position 5,951,548 of record LR755127.1, read on the forward strand.
GGGTCTTCAACCCTATAGGTGGAACAATAACATGAACTAACTAGTACCCCCAGAGCTCATGCCTCTAGCTGCATGTATAGAAGAAGTAGGCATAGTTGGCCATCATTGGGAAGAGAGGCCCCTTGGTCATGCAGACTTTATATGCCCCAGTACATGGGAATGCCAGGGCCAATATGTGGGAGTGAGTGGGTAGGGGAGCAGGGCAGGGGAAGCGGGAGGGTTTAGGGGACTTTTGGGATAACATGTTAAATGTAAATGAAGAAAATATATAATAAAAACTGAAAAAAAAGAAAAAAGAGCAATTAAGGATATACAGTAAAAGAACATTCTAATGTCAGTTCTGCCTTTGGGCATATACACATAGGATGCTTCATCCTACCATAAGGACACTTACTCAACCATGTTTATTTGTACTCTATTCATGACATTCAGAAATGGAAAACAACCAAGATATCCCTCAACAGAGGAATGGATAAAGAAAATGTGAAACATTTACAAAATGGAATATTGCTCAGCTGTTAAAAAATGACATCATGAAATCCGCAGGCTTGAAGGAACTAAACTAACCTGGACCCCTTGGAGCTCCCAGAGCCTGAGCCACCAACCAAAGGGATGGTCTGAGACCCTAGGCACATATGCAGCAGAGTGCTGTCTTGTCTGGCCTTGGTGGGAGAAGCTGTGTCTAATTCTGTAGAGACTTGATGTGTCAGGGTTGGGGGGGTACAGGGAGGCATCCTCTCTGAGGTGAAGGGAGGTAGAAGAACTCTGGAAGGGGAGACTGGGATAGGGGTGACTAGCATTTGGAATGTAAATAAATAAATAAATAAATAAATAAATAAATTGTAGATTTAAAAAAAAAAAAAACTCACATAAAAATTAACCAGACCCAAGGGCTATACAACTCACTGAAATTCTAACCAATCAAAGTGAAAGTTGTGAAACTTCACATGAGATTTTATATTTTCACCATCAAATATATTTTATGATTTACTCATTACCACAAACAAACAAACAAAAAAATAAAACCCATAACGAACAAATAAGCAAAAGTGTTATAACTTGTACTCATTATCTGTATTCAGTTCTCCCTCATCCCCTAGTATTTATCCTTTCTTGTTCTCTTTTTTTTTACATGTTATACTGTACATATACATATATTTATTTTCATGGGCAAGTATATTATTTGTTAAATTCCATATATGAAGAAGAATATGAGCTTTTTTTTCTAAACTTGTATGACCTTGCTTAATACTATACATTCTAGGTTCACCCATTTTCCTGATAATTTTTCTTATATTTTTCTTTAGAATTTAAATAGTATTCATAGATATATACCAAATATTCAAATTTTCATTATTCAGTAAACTGTTGATGGACAATTAGAAAGGTTCCATTGTTTCTTTCTTTCTTTCTTTCTTTCTTTCTTTCTTTCTTTCTTTCTTTCCTTTCTTTCTTTCTTTCTTTCTTTCTTTCTTTCTTTCTTTCTTCCTTCTTCCTTTCTTTCTTTCTTTCTTTCTTTCTTTCTTTCTTTCTTTCTTTCTTTCTTTCTTTCTTTCTTTTTTTTTGCTATAGTGAATAAAGCTAAAATAAAGAAGGGGTTCCAAATATCTTTATAATAAGGTATAGATTGCTCTAGATACCCAAGAGTCAAATAGCTGGCTCATATGGCATTTCTATTTTTCTTTTTTCTATTTTTAATTTTTTGAGAAATCTCCAAAAAGATTTCCACAATGGTATATTAATTTTCACTCCCACTAACAGTGAATAAGCATTTCTTTCTTTCCACATCCTCTAAACATTTATTATCATATTTGTTGATCACACCATTCTGAATTGGTTATGATGCTAACTCAAAATAGCTTTAATCTGCTGTTCTCTGATGGTTTGGATAATTAAAACTTTTAAAAATTTGTACTGGTCATTGTCTCCCTCCCTCCCTCCCTCCCTCCCTTTCTTCCTTCTTTCTTTCCTTCCTTGTTTTTCTGAAAACTGATTATTCCATTCATTTGTCCATTTGCTGACATGAAGTTTTATCACCTTTTTATTTTATTTAGGAAAGTAACTAAATAAATCTGCCTGTTTTCTATAACCTTTGGAGAAGGTTGCCATTTGACAATACGTTACTCACGACCATAACATTGTTGGCTAGTTGTCTTAATGTTGTGGTTAGCTATCTTACTAAGAAAAGTGAATTTAAAACATACAGAAGGGATTAGTGAAGATTAGATTATTTTATACTTGTGAAAATCCAAGGACACATAAAACATCCGAGTACCAGTAGAATCATATTAAGAAAAGATTTTTAAATGTAATATAAACCTTCAATGATATGTGGAAAGAAGTAAATAAACAAAATATATATTTTCTTCAAAGAAGGAACAGAATATATATTATCATTTTTATTATAATATAGAAATTTAAAATATCATTGTTAAAAGTAAAGAATTATTAAATATTTTCTATAACATACAAAAGAATGGACTATTTTCCAAAAACTGGAGAAAAACTAGAGTTTTCACATTGAAACGATCTCTTTCTAGTGTCCAGAAAAAAAAATGAATATCTTATGGTAGTGACAAAAATACATCAAATAGTGTTTAGGAGACAATATAGAAATGCTTTCAGATTTTTGATGAAAAATTATTTTTCAGCAATACTAAAACTTACTGTAAATTCACAAATTGACCATTTTAAGGGTACAGATAAATGTTGTTGTATATTATCACAATTATCACAATTCTTATTAGCAAATAGATATCTGTATCTATTTAAAAATAACTTTTCTGTACCCATCCAGTCACTGGTAAACACCAGCACACGTTTTGTCACCATGAATTTGACTAATTATGTATCATGAAAATAGAACTATATAGTTTGTATCATTATATATCTGACTTATTTTACCTAGCATAGTGTTCTCAATGTTCATTCATATTGTAGTTGTGGTGGTTTGCATATGCTCGGCCCAGGGAGCCGTGCTATTAGAAGCTGTGATCCTGATGGAGAAAGTGTGTCACTGTGGGTATGGGCTTTAAGACCCTCAACCTCATTGCCTAGAAGTCAGTATTCTGCTTGAAGCCTTCAGATGAAGATGTAGAACTCTCAGTATCTCCTGCACCATGCCTGCCTCGATGCTGCCATGCTCCCACCTTGATGATAATGGACTGAACCTCTGAACCTATAAGCCAGTTCCAATTAAATGTTGTCTTTATAAGAGTTGCCTTGATCGTGGTGTCTGTTCACAGCAGTAAAACCCTAATGGAGACATAAGTGGGTCAGAATTTCCTTCCTTTTGAAGACTAAAGTGTGTATATGTACCATTGTGATTTTTTTTCATTCAACTACAGTCATTTAGGCTGCTCACTCAACATTTGGCTATTGTGATACTATGACACTATGATAATAATGATACTAAGAATATCAATGTACACATATTCTTTGAAATTTGCTTTCAGTTCCTTGCACATAGAAGTACTGTGCCTTATGTCACTCATATTTTTCTTGTTTTGGGGAAACCAGCACATTCTTTTCCATAGCATCTACCCAATTTTATATCTGCCAAAAGTATGAGAGGTTTCTAACAAACAACAACATTCTTGTTGTTTGTTTGTTTGTTTGTTTGATGCAAAGTACCTCTATGTAGCCCTAGCTGTCCTGAAACTTGTATGTAGATCAGGCTGCCTTGATACTTGAAGGTCTGCTTATATCTGCCTCCTGGGATTAAAGATGTACACCACTATGCTTGGCTTCTAATTACATCTTTAAAAACACATGCTATTATCAATTTTTGTGTTAATACATATCTTTATAAATATGAGCTGGTATGTTATTTTGTGTTAGTGTGTGTTAGCTGTACAAAGCCATGTGCATCTCTATAATTTTAATAAATGTTGTAATTTTCATATAGATTGCATTTTGTTTATATTTATATTTTATTCACCTACTCTTTTCCCTCTCACCATACTTGCAAGTACTATACAACTTCCCAATACACCCACATTAACTTTATATCCTATAAAACAATCTAGACCTTTAATCCCAGCACTCGGGAGGCAGAGGCAGGCAGATTTCTGATTTTGAGGCCACCCTGGTCTACAAAGTGAGTTCCAGGACAGCCAGGGATACACAGAGAAACCCTTTCTTGGAAAACAAAAACAAAACAGAACAAACAAACAAAACAAAATAAAACAAAACAAAAAACAATCTAGAATCCATGTATAAGAAATAATAATATATGGTAAATCTTTCGGGCCATGGCATAATTCACTTATTGTAACAACCTCTATTCAGGACATATTTTCATTGTGGTTTTAATTTATCTTTATATTTCTCTGAATATTAGTCTTTTAATATAAGCAAGGGCTATTTCTGTAGCTTCTTTTAATAAAGTGTCTAGTTAAGTTCTTTGCTCATGATTTAACTATGTTGTTTTGTCATTGTGTGTTGTAGGAGTTCTTTCTCTATTTCATATATTAACTCATTTATCAGATATGCATGTAATTTGCAAACATGTCTTCTATGATGTCAATTGCATCTCTACTTCTGTATTGTGTCCTTTGATGCACACAAGTTAATTTTGTTGTAGTCCTAAAAAATAATTTTGATCTTAAAATTCTGCACACACTTAAAATGTAATATTTTTTTCCGAGCACACAGCTGAGAATAAGGAGCTTCCAAGAAGCAACAAAATAGTAGGAAAACAATATGTTTATACTGAAAAGAATCACACAAGTAGTGAGGCATGCTTGTACATACTTGTAATCATAGTATTAAAAAGAAATATTTAGAAAAATTGCAATTTATAGGCCAACTTGAGTAAGAAGAGGCCATGTCTAAACAGAGAAACAAAATTAAAACTTCCAGGAATTCAGATATCACAAATTAAAGAATTAGAATCAGTATGCTTCAGAAAACTATGCGATCCTTGTTATAGGATGGTTAAGATATTGTTATGCAGTATTTTTATTAAAAATAATCAAGAAAAAACTACATTCAAGAATATTCTAACTCAAATGTGAGCCATTAATGCAAGGTTTAATTTTAAGCTGTTGATAAAATATAAGAGAAGCACGTAAACCTTGGCAATTGGAGTAGTGTCTCACATATTGGTGTCAGGAATTTTGTGATACAGAGTCAATTTTTCTCTATTGTCTAATCATGCTTCTTGGCTCACAGAAATACATTTATTCCAATCATATCAGTATGGGTATATTTACAGTATTTTTGTAAGAATAATTTCTTTAAAAAGTTAATTGTAGCAGGGCGTGGTGGTGCACGCCTTTAATCCCAGCACTCGGGAGGCAGAGGCAGGCGGATTTCTGAGTTCGAGGCCAGCCTGGTCTACCAAGTGAGTTCCAGGACAGCCAGGGCTGCTATACAGAGAAACCCTGTCTCGAAAAACAAAAAAAAAAAAAAAAAAAAAAAAAAAAGTTAATTGTAGTAAAGTCACAGTATGAAGAGGGATAAAAGGTATTGACAAGAGTGCATTTAACTGAAGATTTTATCTCATACTGTGAAAAGTCAGTAATTGTCAGGTGAAATGGAGCTGACTTAGCCTCATTAAAAACTGCAATACAGCCAATAAAAAATAAAAATAAAAATCACATAGTAACATTTAGAAAATAAAGAATTTCATAGTATCCCATCTTCCATGGTAAAAAAGTTAATAACTTAATTTTATAAAGTATTAGAATGTAAATTATCCAAGGGGGTATTTGTGTACTCATTTGTATATTTTACAAATTCAGGTTCCTTGAGTAAAGTCTAGGTCTTCTGATGATGTGGCCAAATTATCTGCTTTTCACCAGACAATATGCTTTGCAAGTAACTACTGTACAAATAAAAATTTGAGAGCAACTGATTTAGAATATTGGAAATGAACATCAGCAAAACACTAAAACTGAAAAGTAATCTTTTAGCTTACTTTTTTCTATCAGTATAAAATAACTTGAAAATAATTTTTAAAAAATCACACACCATAATTAACCAGACCCAAAGACTATATAAAGTAATGAACTTGTAAATAGTAAGATGATAATATATCTTTTTGTAAAAAGCAAACAACTATAATTTATAAAGAATTTCTACATATACTCTACCATAGTAAGCAGTCATTCTTTGAAAAATTGACTTAAAACCCCAATTAAATGTTTGTAGAGTTAGCATCTAGAAATCATGTTTCCTGTAGAGGCAAGCTAATGATTATAGAGGCTGGAAGGGTACCTGAAATAACAAATAAAGAGTCCCATATATAGTCAGTTGTATTTTAAAATATAGGATAAAAATTGAACATAAGTATGTGTGATATCAGATGAGGCAGTGGCTTTTTCTATTTTATTTTGTCTTTAGATACTATTTTCTGTTTGCAATACTCAGGAAACATGTCACTCTGGGTGGATATATTAGGTTGGCTTCATGTCAAATCAATGTTCATGTGCCTTGTGGCACAAAGTAGAAAGAGTGATTCAGTGTATTCCTTAGCTGACACTAAGCGGAGTAGTCACTAAGACTGCTCTGTGATATTTTCTTGTTTTGCCAATATGATGTGAAATGAGGACACTCTTTCATGTTTTCTAACATCCATACACAAGCTAACACACATAAGTAATCTACCCAATATTATGTCAATTCTTATGAATAGGTTCATCTGATGCAATAAAAAGAAATTTTTATGTAGAATAAAGTAAAGTAATGATCTGGGAAGTGATCCAAATTTTTTTTGAAACAGTGACTATGACCTATTATTTTTTTTAATTTTTAGAAGACACTGAATAGATTTGAGTTCTAATTTTGCTATCTGCATTACAAAATTAATGGCATCCACTATATAATTTGATTGTGAGGATTCTATTAGTCATTGTCTCTAATGTTCTTAGTACTATGCTTCACAGATACCCCAAGTAATCAATATTACTATAATAAGAATTGATGTTAACCAACTTTTATCATAACTATTCAACAAATAGTACCCATTATCACAATTTTATACATGTATGTTTGTCCAATAATTTTTGGTGTATATATATATATATATATATACTGAAATTTTATTTTAAATAAGTAAAATATATCAATAAATATGACCGAGTAAAATATAATTATTATGTTCTTCAAGTAATAATTTATTATTATGAACAGACTAGAGAGGAAGACATGTGTTAGTCTAATATGACAAGATCCATTCACAGATGATATGAGTCAGCTCTGAAATCCAAGCATTCCCTACAATGCTTTTGAACATAAGCAATGACCAATTTGTGGGAACATTGTGTAAGACACTTAAACATAAATGACTGTGACTGCCAAATTCTCTTCTAGCTATGGACCCCATATTTCTATTTCCTGTGATATTAGCAATGGATTCCTCATCACTCATCAAGACCACAAAAGGGTTGGAAAACTTCACTTTGAAACCTTACCAGGGAAGAACTGGAACAACGACAACACCCACAAGACTCAATTTTGATCTAATTGGTGACAGTTAAGTTCCCTTAGGTGCCTTAAATGACAAATATAGCTTGATCTGTTCTCTTTCTATTGGAAATTAGTTGTGTTTAGTTCCTTTTCCAAGCTAAAGCTTTTCGAGCATTTATATGTAGATGAAATATAGTTCTATTGCTATGAGAAAATGAGTCAAACACCCCACCCACACAATAATCATTCCTCTCCTGATCTGGTTGAAATTAGCTGGGAGAGAAAGCAGCAAAATATTGAGCAAGAAAAAAAATTCAAAGCTAAGCAACCTTGAGGTTGTTGTTATAGTTCCTCATTTTACCAGAGACAGAATGGATGATGAAATACTAATTTGCATTTCGATTAAGAAGTGCAGAAATGCATCAAAATGTTAACATGAAGCTAATTAACACTTAGGCGGTTTATAGTTTCACAGAAAGACATAATTTTCATTTTCATCACAAACAAAACATCAGTTATAATTTTGGTTAACTTATTCCCATATTTTAGACCATTTTATAACAACAACATTTTCAGAGAAAGTTTATATTTATTGAATCATTTTGTGGGTACTAAGTCCAAATGGGTAATCTCTAGCACTGGTTCTCTAGACTTGAGAGGGGTCTAGTACTTAAGAACTGAGACATCAATAAACAAACAAAGAAATGAATAAAGACTTTGGCTTTAGTCTTGATAGTGCTACATACTATCCTTGTAACCTTAAATAAAGTCTTCAAAGTCCCTTAGCCTCAGTTATTTAATGTTCAAAAGAGGGAAGTACCTGTTTAACAGTGTTGTTGTAAGTATGTAAAGATGAGATTATATAAAATCGAACATGTATGACGTTAAGTATTTCTTTGTCACTTACTGAACAAATTATTCCACCTCAGCCTCAGTTGTTTTTATACATTAAGTAGTGGTAATAATTTTGTCATCTACACAAGTTACCATAATGAATATATAAATCACACACACACACACACACACACACACACACACACACACACACACACACAGTGTCCCCTCCAATAGAATCCTCTATAAAAAGCTTGGTTTCTAGCCGGTGATACTACTTTAAAAGGTTCTGGAATACTTTTAGATAGAGACTAGCTAAAGGAAAAAAAAATTACTGTGAGTTCTCTTGGGAATGACATCTTGTCCCTATATTTTTTTCTATCTTCTCTCTATTTCATATCTGCTGGAAAAGGGAGCAGCATTTGTAACATGATGCTCCTTCCATGATGTTCTGCCTAACCTTGTGTCAGAATCAATAGAGCAATGACTAGATTGTAAATAAAGCCTCTGAAATTATGAAAGTAATCATTTCTTTCTTAAGCTGTTTGAGTGAAGTATTTTGTCAAAAGTTTGATGAATACACCATAAGTATTGGAGATGCTGAGAAACAACTTCTCCAGAATGGTCTCCAAGATGTTTTCTTAATTACAGGCAGTTTTTTTTTTTTTTTTTTTTTTTTTTTATGTTGAAATCAGAAGAAGATGATGGAAGAGAAGTTAATTTAAGTAGATATAACTTCTTTGGGGAACAGCCTGGTCAAAGACATCAGGATGTTTCAATAATAACCAACACCAGGTAATTATTCTCATGCTGAATTCTAAAGACTCACTAAGTCAGACAAGGTAAATCAAGCTTAATCTTTAAAAAAAAGTCTTAGTAAAATCTAATGTCCCCACTCTCTTTTTTGTTTCTTTAAAACAGTGTTTCTCTGTGCAGGACTGGCTATCCTGGTACTCACTCTACAGACCAGTTAAGGCTGGCCTTAAACTCAGAGATCTACTTGCCTCTGTATCCCAAATGTTGGAATGAAGGCATTTACTATCACCACACAGCTTCAGAGCACATTTAAAACCATTATATTCTGAAGCAAGTTTGCAAAATGAATATAAAACAATACCCAAACTCAGCAGTTACAAAATGATCTAATACTTCTTAGCCCTCAGAATGGTTTGTAGGAATCAAGAACTACCTTAGTAGAAAACCAATTCTCATCTGTTTCAAGAATTAGAAACATTGAAGCTGATTCAAGCAGACAGGGAGATTTCTGAGTGGATATAACAGACCTCTCTTTAACTCTGCAAAGTTGAGGGACAAATAAGAGCAGAATCACTCCAAAGGAACCAGAAACTGAAAATTATAGATCGAGTATTTTGCATATCTCCTCCAAAGCCAATCAACCAATATGTTTTTCCTTTGGATAGTCAATCCTTTGCATGCTTCTGAATATAGACCAGCTGTCATAATTCTCGGTTGTTTTTAAACATCAGCCTAAAGGTGATTATGACTTAATTATTAAGATATTGCCTCTGGTTGTGATTTTATGTTTCATTTTTGATCAAGAGTCTATCATTTCTGAATGAATTCAACATTCAGGGTCTCAATTATTATTCTCAAGAAAATATTACACTAATTTTCCCTAGATCATGAATCCAACTACTGTCAGATTATATAGAGAAAAGGATTTGGGTCATGAGGCATACTAAATTAAGGATTAAGTAGTTAAAAAAATGGTTAATGAAACAAAATATTCTTTTGCGTTTTTGGTTCCTTATCAGGACAGCATGAGCTATGAAACATGTAACCAGAGATTTTTGTCTCACTTATAATGGTCCTCCAGGTCTTGGTACATAGTAGGTATACAAACAAGCTGTGTCAATTCAAGTTCATCAAACACACACACACACACACACACACACACACACACACACACACACACACACACACACACACACATACCCTAGCTTCCTGGAAATCAGTCTTCCATTTTGTACAGTTTCCCCTTCAGATGAAGATATAGAACTCTTAGCTCTGCTTGCACCATACCAGCCTGGATGCTGCCATGCTCTTGCCTTGATAATAATGGACTGAACCTCTGAACCTGTAAGCCAGCCACAATTAAATATTGTTCTTTTAAAGAGTTGCCTTGATCATGGTATCTGTTCACATGTCATCACCTGTGTCTACCTCTCACAATAAAACTTCTCTCTCTCTCTCTCTCTCTCTCTCTCTCTCTCTCTCTCTCTCTCTCTCTCTCTCTCTCTCTCTCTCTCTCCCCACTGCTCCCTCCAGTAGCTTCCTTTCCCCCCTCATGTCTCATGAGACTTGGGCATATCCAATTCTATCAAATGTTTCTGTTTCACTTTGCTACTCAATTAGACATCACTTTCAAATACGGCTGCTTTGTTCTACAAATTAACTTTACCTTCATTGTTTGGAATTAAAGATAAGCACTAAAGGCATGGAAGAAGCCATGTTGCTGGATTAAAATCCCTCTACACAAAGGCTTCAGAATAGAGTAGGAAGATTTACCTGCCCCGGCTCAAAAAGACAGATTTGCTCTTCCTCAGTCTTTTGTTCTCTTCTGGTCCTTAACAGATAAGATGATGTCTGTCCAAATAAGTGAAAACAGATCTTCTTCACTCAGTCTATCAATTAAAATGGTAATGTCATTTAGAAACATTGCTATAGTCACAATGTGAAATAATGCTTTATCAGCTACTTTGTTATTCTTCTCCTCATCAAGTTGACATACAAAATAACCACAGGTCATACAATTGTTTATTGCACTGAGTGGACGTTTTAAAAGTGGGCTGCACATAAAATTGTTCCATCTCTTCATGGCATAGGTATACAGTTCAACCAAATGCCCAAGCCAAGTCTGTAAATTATTTATTATTATTATTATTATTATTAATTATTATTACTATTTATTGCTTGAAGGGAGTGTCTCATATGGTTTAGAAGGTCTAACTTTTAAATTCTTTTTGGAGTATAGTCCCAATTGTATACCCACAGCTAAGATTTTATATTTAAATGGATTAATCTTTAAGAATAGTCTTTTTACTTAAACAGAAAATCATTTAATCACTTTTACTCGCATAGATCCTATTATCTTATTATGACTTAGAAAAAAATTTTATTTTAACCTGACAACTGAAGCACCCATTCATTTTTCGTATAACTCTTGGCACATTTTCAGTCTTAGAAAAGAAAATTCATTTCTAAAGAATTTTTGCACTGACAAATTTGAACATTTTGAGTATTGTGCTACCAGATGTTTAAACTTTTTTTTCCAGTTAATTGAACATTCAGCCACTTACAGTCCAGACTTGCTAACAGCAACAGTGTAGTATGCTTTTTGCTACAGTACATTTTATCTGCATGGCTTATGAATAATATATTTTATACAACTATATGGGAAAAAAAACCTCTTGTTTTCTTTAACTTTCACCCTGGCTACCATTTGGAAACAATCGACCTGAGGGTCTTTGGTGGGTGACTTAATTTAAAGTCTGCCTTTACATGTGCTTTTAGAAGTCTTCTAGAATGGCTATCTTATGGCAGGATCTAAATCTCTTTCCTCTCTTCAGAGCTCTATGCATATAAAGCAACTAATATTTAGAGTGCCTTTCTGTACCAGCAATTCCCATGGGTTAAGGGTTGAAATTATAGTCTGTGATCTTTGCCATCTGAGGATCCACAAGGTGCTCCTTGATTTGTCAACCAAACATGATTAGTTAACACAAATAACACGGAATTTTAAAAGCAGAGAGGCTGTTGGAATCAGATTCCATTTTGCCAATTCTTTTAGCACTTTTTAAGTAAGATGTTCCTGTCTACTGCACTCAGACAGAGGCCTTTTTTTTTCTTTTTTATCTCAAGAACTTGCTAGAAATTTGTTAGTCTTGTTAACAGATAATAGCAATGACGTGTATTTGAAACCTGGATTCTTTTGCACATCCATGCCATTAGTTTTTTTTAATTAATGTTTTATAATTGTAATGCTAATATATGTCTATTGTGTTTCTACATGTGTTCCATATGTATATGGAAGATATATAAAAGAATAAGAAGGATGTAATAATTTTAATACCTATAGACAAGTAATACTAACCTTTTATTTTAAAGTGTCATTTTTAACTTATAACATTGTTTCATAAGTATATTCCCCAGAAGGAATATTTTAAAACAGTTAAGCCCTGATAGACAGGGTATTTTTCTTTCTTTCTTTTTTTATTTTTTTTTTTTAGTGTTCTTTTTTCCAGCACTTTTATTAGATATTTTCTTAATTTACATTTCAATTGCTATCCCGAAAATCCCCTCCCCTTCCCCCCTCCCTACTCCCCTGCCCACCCACTCCTACTTCTTGGCCCTGGCGTTCCCCAATATTGGGGCATATAAAGATTAAATTAATCTTTGTGGTTGTGTTTTGAGAAACAAACTTTTACAAATAGAGCCCCTTACCTTAAATTACAAGTAAATTCTACATTACAGGAAAGATTTAAAGCACACCATGGTGGATTACTTGTCTTGCCATGGCTGAACTAGTTTAGTTCATCTCTGCATTGGCTACTTCTGTCACAAGATCCATCAAACATGATTTTTCATATTTTTTTCCATGAACTCTTGATAAATGGTGAAGCCTACTGTTCCATTTCTTAGAATCCTTTAGAATGTATAAAGTAAATAACGCATGATTTACATCAGGGAAATGCAAATCAAAACAGCACTGAGATTCCACCTCACACCAGTCAGAATGGCTAAGATCAAAAACTTAGGGGACAGCAGATGCTGGTGAGGATGTGGAGAAAGAGGAACACTCCTCCATTGCTGGTGGGACTGCAAGCTTGTACAACCACTCTGGAAGTCAGTCTGGCGTTATCTCAGAAAATTGAACATAGTACTACCAGAGGATCCAGCAATACCTCTCCTGGGCATATACCCGGAAGATGTTCCAATTGGTAAAAAGGACACATGCTCCACTATGTTCATAGCAGCCTTATTTATAATAGCCAGAAGCTGGAAAGAACCCAGATGTCCCTCAACAGAGGAATGGATACAGAAAATATGGTACATTTACACAATGGAGTACTATTCTGCTATTTAAAAAATGAATTTATGAAATTCTTGGGCAAATGGATGAA